>JADRCD010183480.1:13213-32354 GCA_019843815.1 Montemys delectorum
CCCCCCCCCCACCAAACAAATAAATAAGCAAATAAATAAATTTTCAAAAAAAGATTCAGTGGAAGTGTCTACTGTCAGAACTGAAATAACCTGTTCCCATATGATGCTATAGGTAAGTTGTAGTACATATGTTACAGTCAATTTATCGGTGTATATATAAATTACTCACTTTGGAGTTTATTTTCTATAAATATAGCATGACAGCTAGTTCATGACATATTTGTAACTAGAACAGTGGTGTTCAGACATTGCTGCTTTTCTGTCTTGACAGATTATAAGAGAAAATAGTATCTCTCTGAGTGAAATTGAATTGCCTTGTTCAGAGGACTTGAATTTGGAAACCTTGTCGTAAGTAATGTAATATATTAGTTAACTATGTTAGCACCTGTCAGATCAGTTTACTTACATAGAAGAACCAGTGCTTGATTTGAGTATTTCTGAACCTCTCATGTGAGATACATGAGATCCTCTCTCCAAAAAAGAGAGAAAGAAAGAAAGAAAGAAAGAAAGAAAGAAAGAAAAGGAGGAAAAGAAAAATTTAATTATACTTCTCTTTGTTCATTCTTTCCTTGTTGGGGAACACTTTTAAAGGTGTCCTTCCGTGTAGTATATGAAGAATAACATGTAAAAGGCAGGCTACATCAGTGAGGTTACATAGTCTTCTGCAGAAACCCACAGAGAGCTGCTGATTGGATACAGACCTTCTTCACTATTTTCAGAAGGCTGTAAATTTGTTTGTAAAAGATGAATATTTATTATTTTTATTCTAAGACAATGGATGATAATGGATTTCAAAGGACAATAACAACATTATGTTTCTTGCAATTTGTTTTCAGGCAAGCACACGTCTACATAATCGCAGGGGCTTGCCTGTCTCTGGGTTTTCGATTTGCTGGCTCAGAAAACTTATCGGCATTTAACTGTCTGGTGAGGACTGTCTTGGCTTTTGCTGCTGTGCTGTGAGTTGTCCTTCTGTCTTACAACCCAAGCCTTAAGATGCCACTGTTAACTTTCAATTTTTCTTCTCCTTTTCCAGCATAAATTTGCAAAAGACTTTATGAATTATTTATCTGCACCCAATGCTTCTGTAGTAAGTCTTATTTTTTTTTTCTTTCTCCTATTTGGGAATAAAGTAAACAAAGAACATTTATAGATAAGCCAGAAACTCAGAGGTTATCAAATGCCTTTGCTATTTGAATTTAAAGCAAGGTTTGGAGCACTGCTCTCTCTCTGTTTTGGTTTTAAGGTTTCAGTAGGTGAGACTGTGGGTACCCTTGAGACTATGATTAGTCTGGAAGGATGTATGTATTTCTGATTCTTGGGACAAGAGAATATAAATGAAGTATATAATATTTGTGGATTGTCATTTTCATATTCTGTCATGTTAGTGAGTGCAAAATGTCCTTTAAAACAAACAAACATCTAGTGAGTATACAGTCATTCTCCAGACATTACGTCTCTGATAACAAGGAGATCGCAGGGTTTTATGTCCTGGTTGACAGCACAAACCTATGCAGTAGTTTTATAATGTGAAAAATATTTGAAATATCAAAATGCCCAAGTATTTAAGTTATAACATACCCACATGCTCTTATACATTGGATGTAGCAAGATCATGCTGTATAAGGTCTTATGTGCTTGAAAATTGCTTATCAGCTATTAAAAGGGTTAGCATGTATAATAGTGTCTGATTTTCATCTATATATATTCATCTGCTTTCATAGATGAATATGTGTGTGTGTGTGTGTGTGTGTGTGTGTACAGGAAGAATTTCTGAGAGTGATGTCTATAGGAATAATAGCAATTTTCAGTTGGTGGTGGTGCATTGTATTTGTTATAATGCTCCAGAGTATTCTTTTTTTTTTTTTTTTTTTTTTAGATTTAATTTTAAAATTACAAACATTTGTAATCATCCAATGTCAGATATTTTTGGTAATGAAGAAAGGTAACACTAGATAATGTTTTTGTGTCACCAGACAGGGCCCTATAATCTTGAAACCTGCCTGAGTGTGGTCCTGCTGTCTCTTGCCATGGTGATGGCTGGCTCTGGGAACCTGAAGGTGTTGCAGCTCTGTCGCTTCCTGCACATGAAGACGGGCGGAGAGATGAACTATGGCTTTCACTTGGCCCACCACATGGCCCTGGGGCTTCTCTTTTTGGGAGGAGGAAGGTAATGAGTGTTTTGTTTTGTTTGTCCTTTAATGAAAGAGTTTATGAGGGAGAGCTATGTAAGAGATTTAATTTTTCACTTTTAAAACTATGTTTTTCTGTTGGCTTTTTCCATACAAATGTTGGAATTTGTCGTTTTCTATAGTAAATAACTGGACAGAGCATTAATTAGAACTGTATTGACCACACCAGTGGCAGAGGGTTAGCACTCCTTGCCATGTTGTCTTCAACTGTTAAACTTACTTATGTGGTGTCCTGTGAGGTAGAGATTATGAGCGAGATGTGTATTTTCTTAATATAATTTGTGACAGTTGTTTTTTTTATTAATTTAGAATTATGAATGCTTAAAGGCTGGGACTGTAGCTCAGTCATAAAGCATTTGCCTAGCAAGGACAGGGCCCAACCTGTGAATTCTTGGCACAGCAATAAAAATTAAAAGAGCCAGCAAGGATGGGTAGAAGAATGTTAGCTATAAGAATTTTTTAGTATTTTATGACTTTTGAAATTATTTTCTTTCAAAAAAGTACCTGCATTTAATGAATGCTCACAGTCACATCTCTGTCGTTCCACATGGTGTGACTCTTGGCTTCTCTTTAAGATTGAATCACTTTTCTTTAGCTGAGCTTCTGCCTTTATTTTTATTTTTATTTTTTTTTGCCTTTATTTTTTTCAATAAATTATTTTTAATTATATGTCTGTATATATGTTTGTCTGTCTGTTTGTCTTTGTGAGGGTTTATACACGTGAGGACTGGTTCCTGTTTAGATCCCCTGGAGCTTGGATTATAGCCAACTGTGAGCCATCCAACAAATTGGCTGAGAGCTAAACCTGGGTCCTTTGGAAGAGCAACTCTTAAGCAATA
Source organism: Montemys delectorum (assembly GCA_019843815.1). NCBI lineage: Eukaryota > Metazoa > Chordata > Mammalia > Rodentia > Muridae > Montemys > Montemys delectorum. The sequence continues at coordinate 16,245 of JADRCD010183480.1, forward strand.
AGCCATCTCTCTAGTCCCTGGCACTGTATTTTAGTGATTGTTTTATTTTTAAATTGTCATATTTTTTTATAATATTGATATTTATAACATCCTGAGCTGTTGGGTTTAATCCCCAAGTTTCTAATGTTAATATATGAATATTCATCTTTGAATTTTGATTTATCAAAGTGATAGAATACTCATCATCCTTACTCTGTGCTATTTTAGGGTAAGACTTGCTTATTCCTCGGTTGTTTTAACATTTATAGAATGGTGTTTGCTTTGAATGGTAGTCAGTCTGGAAGTGATGTAAGGACTAACTGTAAAGAGATGGGTTCCCCACCAAGGATACGCTGTTTATCCTTACCAGTGCATCTTACCAGTGTACCTTGTTATAGAATCTCACTCTTCTGACCCAAGCATGCCGTGAAGATATGGCCAGGGAAACTAAAAGTGTCTGTCCCACTGAATTTGCTCTGCAGGTACTCTTTGAGCACATCCAACCAGTCCATCGCTGCTCTTCTCTGTGCCCTTTACCCACATTTTCCAGCCCACAGCACGGATAACCGGTGAGTCTCATGCATTGCTTAGCCTATTTCCTGAGGTCTGCTTTACTTTTATGGACTATTGCTTTGTTTTTGAACTTAGCTCCCTAGCTAAATCTTTTAAATGCCTCTTTCAAAATATTAGACTAGAAGAAAATTCTGGATGTTTGATGCCTGATAATTCTCATATCTGTCAAGCTATTCTAAATCCAGATGTAAGCCAAATAGAGTTATCTGTACGTATAAATTAACCATACAAACTTTAGGGAAGTATTAAAAAATATATATACCTTTTTTCTGTTATAATTATTTAATTTCAAGAAAAAAATTTAATCTGAATTAGTGACAATGAGTTCTTTCTTTTACACAATTGCTGAGAGGTTTTGTGTAAATGATATCAAAGAGGGACAAAAATAGAGACCTATAAAATATAAAACAGACAACTTAGAAGTGGCAGGAAGCAGTAGTCTGAAGTTATATAACGTGAGCATTAGAGAGCATTTAGAGAGCATTGTAGAGCACAGAGAATGACTAACAATCTCCTTTTCTAGGGAAGTGTCCAGAATAAGGGACTTCTTTTATGTATTGGGAAAGGGAAAAAAATAATTCCTGATAAATGACATTGTGGGCAGCCAGCACTGTACTTAATCTGTTGTCTGTCCGAAAGTCAGCAGCATTCTTTGTCTAGTAGTAAAATGTCAGGAACCCTTAAAGCCACTTATCATGCATGACTTTGCTCTCTAGTGTCAAGTATAACCAATGACAGGAAAAGTCTGCTCTGTAAAAGTAGTCTGATCTGAAATCCAAACTGTTAAGTGGAGCATAAGAACATTGTCAACTTACTACAACTCTTGACATGTGGCCTCCATCCTGTCATTTAGAATGTTTCCGTGAGTTATTATAGGCAGTTACCAGGTCATTGCAGGGAATGCTGGATATGTGATTAGTTGAATTCTCTCCTTCCTTCCTTCTTCCTTCGTTTCTTCCTTCCTTCCTTCCTTCCTTCCTTCCTTCCTTCCTTCCTTCCTTCCTTCCTAAGGTTTTAATGTGTATTCAAAGTTTGCATGGAACTTTATGTGACCCAGGCTGCCTTTGAACCTGTGATCTACTTCACCCTCCCAAGTGTTGAGATTATAGGCATGCAAATCGCTGTATGCAATTTGGTGATAATTACATAGAGTCTTTATGTAGGGTTGAGAGTATAGTGTAGTGCCTGCTTAGCATGTGTAAGGCCCAGTAGTCTGCCCTTCTTCCATTTTAAAATGTAACTAATAGTAGGGATTCCCTCCCCCTTCAGTTTTATTCGCCACTGACAGTGGTGAGTAGATTTGAGTGAGAAGAAGGCTGTTTTTTATCACTAGTTTTTCCAAGTTGTGCGTGTGTGCATGCATGTGTGTTGTGTGTATGGCCTGTATATGCATGTGGAGGCCAGAGATTGGCATTGGGTATTATTTGTACTTTGTGAGGTAGAGTTCCTACTGAATCTAGAGCTTGAATGGCTGGCCACCAAAGCCCCCAGAATCCCAGGACCCACTTGTCTTCACTCTCCTGGCACTGGAGAAGTTACAGGTCTATGGCTCTGTACCAACTGTTTTTTTGTTTTGTTTTGTTTTGTTTTTTAAGATTTATTTTATTTATTTATTTACTGTGTATGAGTACACTGTAGCTGTACAGATGGCTGTGAGCCATCATGTGTGTGGCTGCTGGGAATTGAACTTAGGACCTCTGCCGGCCCGCTCACTCCGGCTCCGCTGCTCACTCTGGCGTAATTCACTGTAGCTGTCTCCAGACGCACCAGAAGAGGGCGTCAGATCTCATTACGGATGGTTGTGAGCCACCATATGGTTGCTGGGATCTGAACTCAGGACCTTCGGAAGAGCAGTCAATGCCCTTAACTGCTGAGCCACCTCGCCAGCCCCTGCACCAACTTTTATATTGATTCTGGGGATTCAAACCCAAGTCTTTATACTTAAACCATGTGCATTTTATCATCCCACGGAGTCATCTCCTCAACCCTGTTTTTTTTTTGTTTTTTTTTTTATTGTAATCTTATTTCATTACTTTTTAATGGGACCTAAAACTTAAACATTTATATTTACATTCTAAAATCAAAAATTGTAAAGTTAAAATTTTTAATGTGAAGATTCAAAAGCAAACACACACATTAGCACTTGCGCCCATCAGTGTTTTACTAGATATTTCAGTTATTTGTAAGGATGTGTGCATAGAGAGCATGGTTCTCTGAAGAGAACCAACTGGTGTCCTTCCTTCCCTACTAATCCTGAGGAAGAATACAGCAGCTACAGCATATCCTGGGAAGGTGACAAGAGGTGTCTTGTGTGGAGCACTCAAGAATGGTTGAATGGGACTGTTGGTTAAGTCAGTGTGTAGGCCACCCTAAGTGAATACTTTCCTGTTAGGACAGTGGTTACTTTGTTGTAAAAATTTTTACCTGTGAACTCAGATAAAGAATTCTTAGGCTGGGCGGTGGTGGCACTTGCCTATAATTCCAGCATTTGGGAGGCAGAGGCAGGTGGATTTCTGAGTTCGAGGCCAGCCTGGTCTACAGAGTGAGTTCCAGGACAGCCAAGGCTACACAGAGAAGCCCTGTCTGGAAAAACCGGAAGAAAAAAAAAAGAATTCTTGGATCAAAGATTACATAAGTTGTTTCTTAGGATTTCTCAACACCCTTTAGTGTCTGCAAGATGGTTCAGTAGATAAAGGTTCTTGTTTACCAGCCTGATGGCCTAAATTTAATCCCTAGTACCCACATGGTAGAAGGAGATAATGAACTCCTTAAAAGTCCTATGACCTCTGCATACATGTATCACATGCATACACACACACTAAAATTTAAACTAGAATTTCTCTGAACTTTTAATTGAATTTGTCATCTTCATTTCAGATTCTTCAGAGAAAATATTTGTGACCTTAGCTTTGTATAGCCTGTCAGCAGTGGCGATTGTCATGCTCCTTCACATCACTGTCTCTTCACTTCTCTGGTTTTTATGCACAGGTATCACCTCCAGGCCCTTCGACACCTCTATGTGCTAGCTGCAGAACCAAGACTCTTGGTCCCTGTGGATGTGGACACAAACACACCCTGCTATGCCCTTATAGAAGTCACTTACAAGGTAATCAACTCTCCCTGTCATCTTTGCAGGTCAGATTATTTTTAAAAGCATTTTAGCAAAAGGTGATAATATTAAATTGAATAGCCATAAAACCCAAAGTTTTCTAAGTTGCTGCTTATTGCTAGCTCTCATATTTGTGTGTAACTTTTGGCATTATCAACTCTTCCTTTGTCCTTAGAGCTAATCACTGGAAAATGTTCCTGATAAGTTTATGTGGCTAATTATAGTTTTCTACAAAGTGAGTTTGGTTTATAATGATTCTTAAAGTTTGGGTTTGTTGACCATTCAAAATCCCCAAATTTTGTATTTGTATAAATCATGTAGTTTGTACTACATTACTAAATACTTGTGCTACACTTTGAGATGTGAAAGTGTGATGATGATGCCATTCTTGAAGGATATGAGTGGCCACGTATGAGGGCAATGCTGGCAGTGTGAGACTTAGAGGGCTGTATAGAGTGCTCTTATCTAGCTGCAGAATTCGGGGCAACTGTTACAGAGCAAACTAAGCTGACAAATGGGGCTTGTGTCTAAAGCCATGCTGTAGAAGCACAGCCCTTCGGCATTGCTGCACAGTAAAGGCCAAGCCACCAGGGTGTTGAGGTGAGAATGCTCCATAATAGAACGTAAGCTTGAGTATTAGGGATTTAGCTGCAGCTCAGCTCTAGAATACTTGCCTGGCATGCACTAGGCATGTATTGGACTCAGTGTAGCACTGCTAAGCAAAGACTGTTAGAGGAGTTGTACTCTTTCATAGTTATGTGCAGACTGTGAGCAAGGGGAGGCACAGAGTGACCATTTGGCCCATGCTGGATGTATTTTACCTTTGTAAAGGGCACTCAGTGGTATGAACAGACCAAAGAAGAACTGATGGCTCCAACCCTTCTTCCAGAACTTCATCTTTTAAAGCAGGTAAGTTGGTATGACTTTGGAGGTTTACTCAGGGGGCAAATTGAAACAGAATTGCATATCTTCATGAAGGGCAGTGGAAGTCTTTTTTGGTTTTTCAAGACAGGGTTTCTCTATATAGCCCTGGCTGTCCTGGAACTCATTCTGTAGACCAGGCTGACCTTGAACTCAAAAATCTGCCTGCCTCTGTCTCCCAAGTGTTGGGATTAAAGGCATGTGGAAGTCTTAGAGGTTTTTATTGATAGTCTATGTCCTTTCCCAACATGGTTCACATGCTTTTTGGATGGTTCACAAGCAATTGAATCTCATTAACTTATAGGTGGCTCATTGCACTGAGTCACTATTCCCTCTAAGAAGCATGCTCAGTTTGCCAGCTTTGAGTGACTACGTTTACAATTATCCCTGCAGATGAAAGTTAAAGGGCCGAGATACTGGGAACTACTCATAGATTTAAGCAAAGGAGAACAGCACTTGAGGTAAGTATGCTGAGTTCTCACCTTAGCCTTTCCAGCAGTGCATAGGAGTCTACAGGGAGGTGGGCTCTAGAGTAGTGTCTGGGTAGCTACTCTTTGGTCTCATGCATGACAGCATATACAGTATGTTGATCTATGTGGTCTATATCTTTGAACTGGGATTTGTTTTAGAATGTAAAGTTTTAATTTGAAATACAAACGATAAATGTTTACACATGTTCACTGAGAAATTAGAACCGACTCAGCATTAGATAGTAATGGGTACAGTAAGATTTAGTGTAAAGGGGACTGTTTATAACATCCGATGCCTGTCAGACATCTCCTGTAGCTTCTTTGTACTGTTGTCTTGTTACAACTAACATAAGGCTATGGGAGGTTCCTTTCAGGTAGAATAAAGTATATCCAAATAACTACTTAGCATGTTATTAGTTTTATACATTGGAAAGTGTAAATTGTTTAAATTCACAGGAAGTTTTGACAAGCATGTAAAAGTTTCACAGTCTGACTCCAGTTATATCTTCTTCTTGTCTAGTTGCTAATACCTATTTATTTTGTCTTAAATTAATTAGTAGTACTTTCAGTGTCTTACGCATATTGCTAGGGACACAGAAATCAGCAGTGTTAGGTAAGATTGTAGAGAGGCTCAATCTTGAGCAGGTGGAATCCCTTCTCACTGAACAAGTTCATGAATCTTGACATCACAGAAAAGTGGGGATGCATCCTACCCTCACTTACATGCAGTCAGTCATTTTGTGCAGAATTAATAATCCTGCCAGAGAATGGATACAACTTCCTCCCCTATAAAAATGGCACTGGGAAACACCAACTTCAGCAGAGAACTACTCCCATAAGTCATCTTTTGTTCCTTCTTCCAGGTCCATTCTTTCCAAGGATGGAGTTTTATATGTCAAGCTCAGGGCAGGCCAGCTCTCCTACAAAGAAGACCCAATGGGGTGGCAGAGTTTGTTGGCACAGACTGTTGCTAACAGGAACTCCGAAGCCCGGGCTTTCAAGGTAGTGTTGCATTTCACTAGCGTCTTCTCTGATTTCTGCAGATTGTAAAGTTGAATGGATCATGGTTTCTCTTGCTTTCTTATATGACACCCATAATAAAATAGGGATGGCCTGCTAGTATTCTGTGTAAGACTTGTGTTTAGTACCACCTATAAAAAAACCTCCACACTACAAGCAAGATTTGGTTCGTTTTACTTACTAGTCCCTCTAGTAGTGCACTAGTGGTGCCGTATGTTGACCAGATTGACATCCCCTCTTTTGGCTCCCCTTGGCTCTCTGTTTTGCAGTGTAGGAGATTGAACCCAGTACTTTATGCATGCCAGCATTAAGTGTTCTATTACTCAGCTGTAACCCAGGCCTGGCTTCATATTGTGTGATTTCCTTGCCTCAGTTTCCTGAGTGCTGGGATTATAGGCAAACACCATGCTTGGCTGTACACCATTGGAGGTGTACCCATTTTTTTTTTTTGTCTAATTTTTTTTATTAGATATTTTCTTTATTTACATGTAAATTTTCCCTTTCCCAGGTTCCCCTCCAAAAAACAAACAAACAAACAAAAACAAGAACAAACCCCTTTTGCCTCCCCCTTCCCCATGCCTGTCACCCCACCCTCTCCCACTTATTGGCCCTGGCATTCCCCTACACTGGGGCACAGAACCTTCACAAGGCCGAGGTCCTTTCCTCCTATTGATGATCGAATTTGCAATCCTCTACTATACACCTGCTGCCAGAACATTCAGTCCCACCCTGTATAGTCGTTCGTCCTAAGGGGCTGCAAACCCTTCAGCTCCATAGAACCTTTCTCTAACTCCTTCACTGGGGACAGTGTACTCAGTTCAATGAATGGTTGTGAGCCTCTACATCTGTATTAGTCAGGTATTGTCAGAGCCTCTTAGGAGATAGCTATATGCTTGTCCTTCCTTCAGTCTCTGCTCCATAGTTAATCTCTGCCACTCCTTCTGTGGGTGTTTGATTCCCCTTTTTAGGAAGGAATGAAATGTCCACCTTTTCGTCTTCCTTCTTCTTAAGTTTCTTGTGGTTTGTGGGTCGTTCTTCCTGTATTCCAAACTTCTGGGCTAATAACCACCCCATTTTTAAACCATATTTGTTTCTTTAATCTTGATGAAAAGGAAATGATGACAACTTGGGTCTTGTGTTTTAGTTTATTATTTCCTGGTACTCAGCTATAGTAATGTTTAAAATGAAAAAAGAAATAGTTAAAATGAAATATGAGTTAAAGCTCATCACTGTGAAATTCTGTGTTCTAGAATTCATTTCCATCATTAAGAATGTGTTCTGTAATACATCTAGCTGAAAACTTGGCAATTTAATCTCGGTTTTAAGAGTTGAGGAGCCTCTGAGTACCTGGGTCTCAGGCCCTAAGCAAAGCTGTGCTAGCTCAGCGGCCAAGGGGCAGCATCGGAGTTTTGCTTTCTTTGTTCCTGAGTAAGGAGGTAACAGTTCATTGTAGTTCAGCTTACATCTCCTCTGAATTGGTCACTTGACCTTGATCCTTTCTTACAGTGCCCAGGATGTATAGAAGTTCCAGCCTTGATGTCAAGTGTGGATTGTTGCTGAAATATTTTGAAGATTTTTTTTTTGGCTTAAGTTAGCATTATTTCTTTTTCTAAAACTTAGAGCCTTTATAAAAGCTAATCCAATTTATAGATAAGTTTGAGCTTAATTTTGAATATTGAAAGTATATAAAAATTAAAGGATGCTCAGTGCCTTAACTTCTGGGAGTTCCGAACTAAAATAGGAGCCAAAACCAAATACTCCATTTTCAGTTTCGAATAGTAAGTGCTATACCAAGGGTTTTTCTTACTGATTTATTTTTTTTTTTGTAGTAAAATACACAAAAAAAATAAAATTAGTATCTTAGCTGTTTTTCAATGTGAAATGTTTTTAAATATGGAGCTATCACTAGAACAATGACAACTTGAAAACTTAAGCTGTCCCTATTAGCACTAATTCCTGAACTAGCCCCAGGCAGCTGCCCGCTCTGTCTCTGTCTGTGTGATTCCAGTTCCTCTTTTCCTATTTTGGAAGCTCACTTGAGTGAGACTCCTCTTTCCTTGCACTTCTATAGTATTTGGGGTTTTTTTTTTTTTTTTGTTATTGTTTGCTTGTTTCCTGAGACAGGGTTTCTCTGTGTAGCCCTGGCTGTCCTGGAACTCACTCTGTAGACCAAATTGGCGTCAAACTCAGAGATCCACCTGCCTCTGCCTCCCAAGTGCTGGGATTAAAGACGTGTGTCACCAGTGCCTGGCTAAATATCTGTACTTTTAAGCAGGCTTTTTAGTTAGACAGTGAAGGAGGGAGGAAAGCCTTTTGTGGGTAGTTTATAAGAAAGAAGGCATCTTTATTATTGACCTTTTGGTAAATCAACACTTCATATTACCTTTGCAAAAGTTTGTAACTTCCTAACAGAACAGGATGGTAAAGCTCTAGCTTGTTTTGTCTTGTGGGACCATTGTGTGAAAGGAGGGAGTAGAGTTTTTATAACTACAGGCCTCATGGTGTGAGCAGAAAGGGAAATAATAGTTGGTTATCTCATTTAAAGTGGGCTTTGTTTTTCTTTTTAGCCAGAAACAATTTCATCATTCACTTCAGATCCAGCACTTCTGTCATTTGCTGAATATTTCTGCAAGCCGACCGTGAGCATGGGTCCAGTAAGTATTATTCTATTGTTTCCTGGGCACCAGGTCAAGACTTCGTTAGCTCTATCAGTAGACAACCAGATCACCTGTAGTATTCATGTCTGCCTTTGAGATTGATGACATCTTTTACATGTGTTAGAGATTGCTGATAAAACCTGTGCTTTCTGTTGCCACCACCGCATCTTCCTCTGTCCCAGGCCCTCTTGTGCATTTGACTCTGAGAACTCTACTTACCTGGGGTTGTTTACCCCTCCATCTCTGTTGGGGTTAAGCTGCCTTTCAAGATCCTATTCCCAGCTGATTGAAGACTCGTCTCTAAACCCTAGATTGATCATTAATCTACCAGATCACATGCTGCTACCTCACCATTCTTTTTGGGTTTTCATTGATGTTACAGTACTGTGTGGACTTTGACTTTCTAGAGAGATGAACTGTTTACCCTGTTTACCACAGAGCTTCAGAATGAGCTATTAGTAGCTTTTATATGGTTGTGTCTTGACTTGATTTTGTGATATGCTTTGATGTGCTACAAAGTAATTGTTCTTTTCCATAGAAACAGGAGATTCTGGACCTCTTTTCTTCAATACTTTATGAGTGTGTTGCTCAGGAAACCCCAGAGATGTTGCCTGCCTACATAGCAATGGATCAGGTATGATTCCAAAATTATTTGCATTCTGATACAATTGATGATGTACTTCAAATGGCCTGCTACACAGTGTAGGAAGTTCCCTGTATTTTCCGTTTGCAGTGTCTTGTTTGCTTTTAGACATCTTATCAAGAAACCATTTCCAGTTGACAGCTCTGTGCTGATGCCCAAAGGTTGGACTTGGTGCTGGCAAGAGTACCCTCTGGAAGGCTGCCTTCCTCTTGGGAGTCTCACATCTTTTTCTGTCTTCTTCCCTTGGTTCAGGGAGGGAGAGATCATTTCCTTTCTTGATTTAGTCTTCCCGTGTCATCTCTTACCTCCTTTCTTCATGGGAAAGCCACAAATGAGTAACAGGTGACCTCTCTGTACCTTGGTGTTTGCTGGATAGGAACTTCCACCTCCTTGGCCAAGTCTGCAGGCATTTTAGAATCAGGAGCTGGTGATTTAGGGAGATGGTATTCATTTTGATTCTCTTGATATTTTGCAAGTGCTTAACAGGGACATAATGCTTGAGAGCTTTCTCAAAGCATTGACCTTCTTATCAGGGTTGTTATTAATATAGTTTTCTCATAGTCTCATAGTTTTTCAGACCCATGTTTACAGTTAAGCTTAGCCAGTAGTTTTCTAACCTGGCTAAAATTAATCTGGGGAATCTTAAAATGCAGATCTTCAAATCCTGTTGCATGCATTCTAAGTTGGAGTCTGGTGGGCAAGATCCAGAACCCATAGTTTTAAACATTCTGTAGTAAATATGAAGAGTTTATAGATTGGCATTTGGAACTCTGTCTCAAGCCAAAGAACTAATCTTTGATGATAAAAATAATCTTGTGGATAGCTGAGTGGGAAAAACATGTAGGCAAGAAATAATTCCCCAGGCATGAAAATCACAGTATGTAAAGTAGTGTTCTACATTCCAGCAGAAGCATAGGACCAGAATGCTGTGACTGTGTGGATCCATCTCTTCTCAGTTGCAGAGAGTGATCATGGTACAGTGCTGGTGCTCTGCTTGCTGCCTCTCTAGGCAGAGCAGCTAAGTGAAGCTTCTTGTTGCTGGTTAAATGTTCTCTTCTCTTTAAAAACTTTGGGTACCTTACCCTTCCACCATCTAAAACAGTCTCCATGGATGAATGCCTCCTCTGTTGGTAGCCATGGTACCTTTATTGGTGATTCTAAACATCAGTGTGGTCAGTGATTAGGCCTCTGCCCCACTGGGATTCCTGTCTGTCCCTGCTATGTCACTGCACCCTAACTTCTTCCCCAGAGATTTATACCCTAGTGTGTAGAGGGTCTTCATTATTCGGGGTTGCTGAGCCAAGGATGAACTTGACCTTTGTGGCTTTTACTTGGAAGTTGCCCTCATGTTGAGGAAAGTGAACCACACAGGAGAGGGCTCCTTAGTGTAGTCAACTGCACTTCAATACCTCGTGAATCTCCATAGCCTCTTGCCGATCTTGTCAGCCATATTGGAACATACCCTGAAGGCCACATGATTAGAACATCTTAACCATTTCATTAAACAGACTTTTTTCTGTTTCTTCACACAGGCTCTAAGAAGTCTTAAAAAGAGAGACATGTCAGACACATCTGATCTTTGGCAGATAAAGTTGATTTTAGAATTTTTCAGTTCACGAAGCCACCAGGAAAGGCAGCAAACCTATCCTAAGCGAGGGCTCTTTATAAACTCTGAGTTCCTACCTGTGGTGAAGTGCACTGTTGATGCCACCCTGGACCAGTGGCTACAAGGTATGGTGGTACTGTGTCCTTGTGCTTGAAGGGTAACTCAATTGAGGCTTTTGTATTCTTAACAGTTTCCATTGGCAAACAGGATAAACCTGGGCATAATATATAGCTTGATTTTGAGGAGTCAAAGTCTAGTTTTGTACTTCAATGTCTTTAAAAAAAAAACCATTTACCTGCTCTAGGAAAGGGCATATTGATTGAGTCAATGATATCTCTGAGCATCCTGTGGCCTTGTCTCTCTTCCAGGACAAGTGCTAACTTGAGCAAGAAGGAAATGATTATCAAGTTACTCACACTGACTCTCACGAGGGATGTGGTTTTGGGACTACATTGATATGTCATGTACCTGAGGTTGACTTTCTGCAGTCAGTGCCTGGATCTTTATATTCCTTTCAGTTTATTCAAGTTCTTGCAACAAATATCTGATGGTGACTTGCTTTCAGTATGTACAAACCCTAGTCATGGTTGTAACAGTTCTTGCTTTGGTATTTAAGCTGGTACTGCTATGACTCTGGGGAACTAAGTTTCTGACAGTCAGACTGTAAAGAGGCTTGTGAAGAGCAAATGAAGGACATGGTGATACCAGCACTGTGTAACTTTGAAATGTTTTTGATTGACAATTAAATCCCCCCTTTTTGTGAAAATGTTATGTAATAAACATCAGTGTTTTCTTTCCATTGGGTTTGGTATTTCAACACCTGTAGAAGGCCTTTGCTATTGAGAAGTATGCCATTCAGTCTTGGCAGATTCTTTGATGGCAAACATCTTAGAATGTAAAAACTATTTGGCAGTGACAAGCAGTCTTAGAATAGTGACCTAGTTGGTTTGTGGTTCTTCAGGACACTTGGTGAATTCAGTTTTCCAGACATCTTTATCTGTCTTATTTATTCTCTCAAATTTTCTTTTTTGGTTCGAATGTCTTATGTCTGTAACAGAAGACTGAACTGAACTGAAATAATGAGGCTACCAGTAAGCTCGGATTACTGGAGGTACACAGTTAACACAGGGTTAAGAGACTCCACTTGTTAATTGCTTGACCTTCACCTTTTTTTTTTTTTTCTTTTTTTTTTTTGGTTTTTTGAGACAGGGTTTCTCTGTATAGCACTGGTTGACCTGGAACTCACTCTGTAGACCAGGCTGGCCTTGAACTCAGAAATCCGCCTGCCTCTGCCTCCCAAGTGCTCCATTAAAGACGTGCACCACCTCTGCCCGACCTTCACCTTTTACCCCTGAAGTTCCATTTGCTGTCCTCTGCTTGGTCATTTTATCCCCTTGTAGTACTAAAAACAACCAACAATTCCTTTTTTCCAGATTTTCATACTACTCAGAGAGAGAAAGGAGATAGGCTCATCCCTATCCCAGAAGCAAATGTGTTGAATATCTGGATTGTTAGCCAACCTGCATCTCAGCCTATTCCCCAGCCCACCCCTCCTGTCACAGAGTATCTTCACTGAATGGCTTAGGTCACCTGTCCTCAACTGACCACTGTGTCCAGGGATAGGACTGCCTTGGTTGTTCTAGGCTAGAATTCTCAAAGCATGGCTCCTGAGCAGCAGCAGTGCTTGCTTGCACTGTTACATGTGCATTTTCCTGCCAGCACTCCAGACCTACCACACCAGAAACGTGACTTGTGGCAGACTTTCACAAGTACTCTGATAGGAATTGCAATTTGATCATCTCCTGCTAAGAATAAATAGATTCTAGTCCTGGGTTGAAATCAGTCTCCTTGAATATTACTGGAAGAAAAGATTTGACAGTGAGCATCTGCTATCCTGTAATCACCTGTATTTGTGTGTATTTCCTCACTCCTTCAGCACACTAAACTGGGCAGCGTCAGGCTACTCAGTGTCTGAACCTGTGTAGCACTGCCTGGTTTGTGCCAAGGGCTAAGTATGCACTTGATGAAAAGGTAACAAAAGTAATCATTCCCATTTCTCTCATCTGTTCCTGATCCACTCAACTCCTTTTGTGTCCTCTCACAGCTGGGGGTGATGTGTGTGTGCATGCCTACCTGAGTGGACAGCCTGTTGAGAAGTCTCAGCTAAACATGCTGGCCTGCTTCCTTGTCTACCACTCTGTGCCAGCACCACGACACTTGCCACCCATGGGACTGGAAGGTAACCCCATCTCAGCCTCTTTTCAGTATTTGTTCCTCACTAGTGTCTTGTTGGGGAGAAACCCCTGTCAGTTACCTTCTCTAATGCAGTACTCAGTTTTGTTCATGATTGTGTTTGTTGAGAGTGCTTTCTGAAAGTAGAACAAACCATATACTTTTACCTCTGAAAAAAGATGTTTTTAGAGTAGGACTATACATTAAATGTGTATATTATTCCATATATGAATGACATCACTCTATATCTTTAAGGTATATAGATTGAACTCAAGGTCGTGGGCATGATAGTCGAACATTCTACCACTGAGCTATATTTACAGAACTTATTTGATTTTTCTTTTTTCTTTTTTCTTTTTTTTTTTTCCTGAGACAGGGTTTCTCTGTATAGCCCTGGCTGTCCTGGAACTCACTCTGTAGACCAGACTGGCCTTGAACTCAGAAATCCACCTGCCTCTGTCTCCCAAGTACTGGGATTAAAAGTGTGCGCCACCACCACCCAGCAAAGAATTATTTGCTTATTTAATGTATATGAGTACACTGTAGTTGTCTTCAGACACCCCAGAAGAGGGCATCAGATCCCATTACAGATGATTGTGAGCCATCATGTGGTTACTGGGAATTGAACCCAGGACCTCTGGAAGAGCAGTCAGTGCTCTTAACTGCTGAGCCATCTCTCCAGCCCTTGATTTTTCTCATAGCTTTGTAAGATTTCCTAGTTTTTAAAAGGTTTATGTAATCACAGTCTCTGTTACCCTAAAACTTCAAAGCTTTTGATTGAGTGTTATGTCCAGTATGGAATCAGGCACCAAGTTTGTCTGTAAAATAATCTGATTTATTCAGGTCACATTTAAATTGCTACCCTTTAATTGAAAGTGGAAAAATATTTTTGAGAAGGAGAAGATTGTTCTGTTATCCCTTTTGGCTTAATGGCATTTTTTGTTTATGTGATTTAGGAAACCTCAGAGAAAAATGTAATATAGACAGACCTAGTTATGGCCATGAGGAATTGCTTATATTCTGTGGCCTTTCTCATGGAAACAATGACCAAAGTTAGTCAGGTGCATAAGATAGCAGTTAAAGGGTTGATGTTACCTTTTCTGGTTGGATTGTTTGGGAGTTTCTTGACTAAGGTAGGGAAAGGGAACCCATGTATTGCCAGGAAGTCTCCTTGAGTTGTGGGAGAGACATGAGGGTATAGAGAGACCGAGGGAGCCAGAGTTTGCAAGATGTATATCAGAGAGGAACAGGCTATGCAGAAAATACCAGGGGGGAGCTTCTGGTTCTAGAAGTTACCAGCCAAAAAGTTGCATATAAATAGGAATTCCCTGGAGGGAAGCGCTTGCAAGTGGACTGGAAGTAACCTGCCAGTTGTTTACTAGTGCCTGTCCCACTGGTTCTTAGAAGAATTCTCAGTCATAGGAAGTAAATTACCTCTGGACTATACAATGTCGTGGTCGCACCTTACAAGTCTCAAAGGATCAATATAAGTTGTGATCTATGATCATAACTGCATGTATGTTTTCTTGAAATTTAACTGGACCCAGATCTAAGGACAGTAGCTATAGAACATGGAAGTATCCAGCAATGAAAACGAAGTAGATGAAATTCAGTATGTGGCATACAATAAACCAGCACCCCCACTTCCCAAGGGTATAGTACCCCACAGCTATAATTTAAGCACTTGGAAATGAGAAAATCCCTGGAGGAGAAGGAGTTCAGGGCCATCCTTGGCTATAGAGTGAGGTAGGTGCTGGCCTGGGCCACACAGGACCCTGTCTCAGGAAAAAATAGCAGTAACAGCAACTACTGTTTACAGGCCCACAGGCTGCCATGCTCATGCAGCCCCAGGCCCTGGCTGGCAGTTAGTTAGGTTTGTGCTGCCTCAAGCTGCTTCTGCATTCCTTGTTGTTCACACTTTGCCACAAGCCAAATAGCTGTCTCTCCTTGGCTTCTGGCAAGAGTCTTGCCTAGCTTTTTTCCTTCTATTTTCTTTCTTTGCTCCCCACTCTGTTCTTACTCGAATAAGAAAGTAAACACTACAGAATGAGAAAAAGAAAAAGTAAAACAAAAACAACAGCCAACATGCAGAGAAACATGGAAGGTATATAACCTATGCTGCTGGGAGTATGGAGTGGGGAGGAAAGGATGAGGGAAGTTTAAAAGACTCTTTGGTGGTGCCCATGCTTCCCTCAGAGACTGCGGGTCTAGATCTTGGTAGACAAACAGAATCATTTGGGTAGCATCCAAAACACTGGATGTCCAGGCCTCACTCTCAGTGAGTTATGTGTAATCTGTGGGACCAAGAACAAGAGGCAATGGATCAACTCTCAATCTTCAGTCTTTGGAGATTGTTTGTAAAAGATTGAACTAACAGATCAAAAATCAAGTATTAAAATCAGTTTTCAAGGGCTGGACAGATGGCTCAGCAGGTAAGAGCACCGACTGCTCTTCCGAAGGTCCTGAGTTCAAATCCCAGCAACCACATGGTGGCTTACAACCACCTGTAATGAGATCTGACGCCTTCTTCTGGTGTGTCTGAAGTCATCTACAGTGTACTTATGTATAATAATAAATAAATCTCTGGGCCGGAGCAAGCTGGGCCAACCCGAGTGAGAGGGGTTGACCAGAGCGAGCAGAGGTCCTAAAAAAAAAAAAAATCCGTTTTCAAAATCACTTATAGTAATTGAGGTTAATTGAATTTAATGTACACAAATAAGTTTTCACAGTGGTTAATTTCTAAAGTACAAAATGGATACATTTAAATTTGGAAATTAAGAATTCAAGAATTGCCCCTGGGGTGCTTTTGTCTAGAAGGAAGACTTTCTGGCTCAAGTGGGGTGTGCTGAGCTTGGGAGTGCTGTGTGGCTGAGGCTGTGTAGTGACGTAACCTTCTGCAT
>JADRCD010183485.1:0-10294 GCA_019843815.1 Montemys delectorum
GAAGCAAGTTGGGGAGGAAAGGGTTTATTTGGCTTACTTCCACATTGCTGTTTATCACAAGGAAGTCAGGACTGGAACTCAAGCAGGTCAGGAAGCAGGAGCTGATGCAGAGGCCATGGAGGGATGTTCCTTGTTGGCTTGCTTCCCCTGGCTTGCTCAGCCTGCTCTCTTATAGAACCCAAGACTTCCAGCCCAGGGATGGTACCACCCACAAGGGGCCCTACCCCCTTGATCACTAATTGAGAAAATGCCCCACAGCTGGGTCTCATGGAGGCACTTCTCCAACTGAAGCTCCCTTCTCTGTGATAACTGCAGCCTGTGTCAAGTTGACACACAAAACTAGTCAGTACACAAACCAAGCAAAAAACAAACAATATCGATTCATTCAGATTACTAACTCCATTCTATGCATAGGGTAAATCAAGCAACTAAAATGGCTATGCCATGGGGGTTCTATGGTGCCGGGAACTTAACCCAGGACTTCATTTATACAATGCTCAGACTCTGCTACATGCCAGCCTCTAAAAACAGTTTTTGGATTGGTGTGATGCTACTGATGCAGGCTAGATAATGAGTGTAGGGATGAGCCTTTGTGAGTCCATGCCAACATTTGCTGCCATCTGTTCAGCAGCTCCACAGAGGGAGTGCATCATCATGGTTCTGAAGACTGGAAACAGGATCTCGGAAACTGGGAAGGATTCGCCCAGGATCACAGTGACGATAAAAGACAGAGGGCAGGCGTCACACTCAGGTTCATGTGAGCCTTCCATATCACGAGGTACCGGGCTGCAGCACTAGGATCACCTGGCAAGCTGCTATAGATGCAGTCTTAAGTGCAATCTTTGAGCTTCTGAGTCAGAAAGTCTCTTGGGGGAGGGGAAGCAGCTGTTGTGTTCTGCCCTCCAAGTGCTTCCAGTACACAGTGATGCACAAACTGTCTACAGATCCAAAGTGCAGGAGCAGAAGGAGGGCCAGGGCTGCTCATCTCCTGGAGGTCACAGTCCTGAGAAGCCCTCATGCCTTTAAGGCCCCTAAAATCCCAGCTCAGGTGTCATTCCAAAAATACAATGTAATGGGGCCCTGATACTTAAAGTGCATGCACCTCCAGCACCTGCTACACTTCTTAGAAGCTTCTAGAAATGCAGCATCCAGGACCCACCCCTAGACCTGCCTCAGCATAGCTAGTGCATGGGGAAGCTCCAGATTCACACTAAAGAAAGTACTGGAGTGGAGTGAGCATCAGTCTTAACATCTTAATTCCTAAGCATAAAGTCCAGCTTCATCCCTTCCTAACCCTTCCATCTAGGACTGCCATCCCGCCCAGTCCTGGAGTCAGTAGAACCCAGTGAGTTTCAGCCAGCCCTGGTTTCCTAGTAGGATCCTACCCTTTGACCCTGTGAAGTCCTGGGTTGAGACATTATGCTGAGTCTTCAGCAAGCAAAGACAGGAAAAGACACAAGGTTGCCCAGAATATAGCTGAGAGATATGTGACCCAGGCAGAGACAGATGGGATGGTGGGGAGGCCAGGGACTGCAGCCCAAGAAAATAGAACAAAGGGAGAGAGGGACAGGAAGGCCGAAGTTGATGACTTACAAACTTTGTCTGTGGACACTGGGAGCTATGCTGTACAGGACAAGCTTAGTGGTACCAAACTCATTCCTAGTACTGGATTGGGGTTTCACCTTAGTCTCTATAACTCAGCCCTTTGCATCCTGCCTCTGCTCTAGCCACATCCTTAAGAGCCTTCTGAGAAGGAGAGATGGCTAAGCAGTTAGGAGTACTTACTAGGACCAGGGTTCACATCCCAGTACCAGTGTCGTGGCTAACAACAATCTGCAGCTACAGTTCCAGGGAATCTAACACCCTTTTGTGACCTCCATGGGCACCAGGCACTCATGTTGCATACACGCCTACATGCAAACAAAGCACTCATACACATAAAATAAAAATATAATAATAATAAAAAAGTGGCCCAGAGAAAGGCGATCCAAGCCGAGGATTGTGAGAAGAGAACAGACTGTGGTAAAAGCACACAAAGCTTTGGGGAAATCCAATCCACATATGCCTGGGGCTTTTAAATCATCGCTTTTTGGTGGAAGCCATTTGATACTCAGGAAGCCTTGGGAGATAGTTCAGTAGCCTTCGTTAAGCTCTGCTTTCAACAGAAGGAAGCTGTGTTCTGCCAGTAGAGGATTGTCTGCTGCCAGATTATACCTATAAGATTCCAGAAAGATCTAACGTGGCCCCAGCCTAAGGAGGATCCTACTGGTGAATTTGACCATCCTCCTGCCCTGGGAGATCTCTCTGGAATCCAAGTGTTGTCTCCAGCAGGATCTACCACGACAGACTATCACAGACTTGGTGATATCCTGTCACCAACTCCATTCTGGAACCTGGAGGTCCACAGTAAGGGGTCAGCGGGGTGTGACTCTGGTGGTGGCTCTTTCTGGCTAACAGATGGCACCTTCCTCCTGTGTTCCCTGTGGCACATGCTCTACACACATCAGGTGACCCTCTTCTAATGAACACATGGATCCTATTGGGTTAGAGTCTTCAGCAAGCACAATGAGAGAAAAAATGGGCTACCCAGGATGCAGTGAGACACCCGGATGGACAAGCCCTGTAAGGACCAGAAGAATGGGGAGATAAGGAGCTTCCAGAAGGGTCTATAAAATGAAACCAGTTCACCTGTAGGACATCAATTAGTCTTGATTAGCTCATTCAAAACCCTATCTCCACACCCTGATTAGTACTTTTCCATTTGGAAGGGAAAGGACTGAGCACATAAGCCAAGATTGAAAAGTCAGCTATGATCACTGCGCAGGAGAAAGGAAGGCAAGCCTGTGTGTGATGACCCTCCTGGACCTCTGTACAGACTGAAGTCAAACAACAAAGAGCCCCTTTGAGATGTTAGGATAGCCTAGATTTATATTGCACCTGAATGTCACAGCCCCCTCCCCCCACTCTGTGTCCGTGTTGGGGGGGGGTCAGTGTTTACCAGACTGGTGCTCTACTACTGGCTTATATTCCCAGCTTCTTTTTTAACTTTTTATTTTAAGACAGTGTCTTATTAATCTTCTCAGGATGACTTTGAACTTATTCTGTAGTCCAGTCAGGACTTGGCTTTGTAATGTTATAGTCTCAGCCTCTGAAGAGATAAAGAATTACAGATGGGTACCACCATGCCCAAAGTAAATGGTGTGTGTGTATGTGTGTGTGTGTGTGTGTGTGTGTGTGTGTGTGTAGTATACCTGATTCTTCTGGATTATATACTTAAACATAGATAAAATGGTAAGTTTATATTATATGCATTGTACCACAACAGGAAAAATATTAGAAATGGGGCCCTAGGCCAAGTCTAATGTGTCACCCAGCCATGAAATTCAGCACGTCTTGGTGCTGACAGAGCAAAAGAGATTTCCTCCTTCCTCTCACCAGATGGCAAGGGGATCTCAGCCTCTGCCCACTGGCTCTGACCAGACCCGTTAAGAAACAAATGCCTGTTAGAATCCTGGCTTTGGCTGACCTGTCACCCAGCCTAGGGGACCCTGAAACTCCCCTAGCAGTGCAGGTAGCCTGGGTAGGGCTTTTGTGATCCCTAGAGGAAGATCCTCTTTAATGTGCATCGGGGGATTATGTGTACATGTATGCAGGTGCCTGTGGGTGTCAGATCCTCCTCCAGCTGGAGATACAGGGAGTTGTAAGCCAGCCTGATGTGGCCGATAGGAGCCAAACCCTGATCCTTTGCAAGAACAGCAAGTAATCTTAACTGCTTGGCCATTCCTCCAGCTCCAGGAGGATTCTCAACAAATTGGTTCTCTCTAGACTCTTGGGCGAATCTTGTTTGTGCTTCTGATCTGGGAGAAACTTCTCCCAGAAGTTGATTCAGAAAAGCTGGGCTCACTTGCTCAGTGTTTGAAAATCATGGAGAGTGCTCAGACTAAAACTTGATCAGGAGCTTTGTAAATATGTTTGTGTGGATATGTGCACATGTGTGCTCACGTACACGAGTGTGAGGAGCCTGAGAGCAGCATAGGCATCTTCTTCAGCTGCTTTCCACCTTAGTGTTTAGTTTTGGTTTTGGTTTGCCCTTTTTTAGTTTTTGAGATGATAATATAATTACATCATTTCCTCCTTCCCTTTTCTTCCTACAGACTCTCCCTTATACCTTGTCTTACTCTCTTTCAAATTTATGACCTCATTTTTATTATTATCACATGTATATATATGTGTATATATGTATGTATATATAAATATATATATTTAATTTCAATACTCTCTCACAATTATACTTCCAAAGAATGGGTTGTGTTTTGGCCCCATTATTTCAGGGTTTTCATAAACTGGACTGAAACTGTCTTCAAATTTACATTGTATTGAAAATAAATTTGAAATTGTCAACATCTTTAAATACAGTTCTCTGTGAATCATGACATGGCCAATGGAGAGTGCGTCCTTCTGAGACAGACCGTCACAGTACAGCTCAGGCTGGTCTACTACCTCTGCAGTTCTCTTGCCTCAGCCTCTTGAGTGCTAGAATTATAGACATGTACAACCACAGACAGTTTAGGAAATATTCTTTACAGATACCAAGATGCCTGATGAGTTTCGAGGACAATGATCTCCTTTTTAACCTGCTTTATACCCAAAGTATATCTATCTCAACCCAAGTATTTTCACAGAAACTGTCTTTTTATCTGCTTTTAGAGTACCTCTCTTTGATAAATAAAGTTATATGGTTTTTTAAAATCATCAATTAAAAGATTTCATTATTCTTTTGAATATCTCTCCACTCTTAGCCTTCTTAATTCTCCTGTAAAATATATGACTTTATATAACTCAACTCCTCTTTCCCCAAGTTAAGACTGGCTAGAGCCGTGCGTGGGCAGTACTATGGATGTGCACACTTGGCCTGTGTCGAGTCCCTTCTTGTCCTTGGGGATTCACCTTCGTGCTCCATGATGTGCAGGCTTTGGTTTCTTTTTCTCTTTTTCCCAGTGCTGAAAATTGAACCCAAGGCCTTGCACCAGGCAGACAAGCACTCTGTCATATAAGGTCACCCCTTGTCCTGTACACTTTGGTTTCAATCACTGCAAATTTATCAACAGCTTTTTAAAGTTTCGTTAGTGTTCCATGCATTGAGTATTTCGATGAACTATTTCCAAGTGATTTTTTGATCAAAATATAGAGAGACTCTTCTGGAAGATAAAAAAATCTGGTATGATTGTTAGACTTGGGCTAATTCACAAAGCACAGGTAGTCTGCCATATGTACAGGTAGCCCACCATATGCACAGGTAGCCTGACATATGTACAGGTAGCTTGCTATATGCATAGGTAGTCCACCATATGCACAGGTAGCCCACCATATGCACAGGTAGCCTGCTATATGCATAGGAAGTCTGCTATATGTACAGGTAGCCCACCATATGTACAGGTAGCCCACCATATGCACAGGTAGCCCACCATATGCATAGGTAGCCCACCATATGCACAGGTAGTCCACCATATGCACAGGTAGCCCGCCATATGCACAGGTAGCCCACCATATGCACAGGTAGCCTGCCATATGCGTAGGTTTGACCTCTGAACACCCACCCAACTGTGAATCAAAAATATTTCAGAGAACTATGTCTTTACCAAGCACGTACAGATGCTTTTGTTGTTTTGTTCTTATTTCCTAACTAGTGTATTAGAACAACTATTGACCCAGCATTTATGTTAGTCAGGGGTATACATCCTTTGGGATTCTCTGTGCCACAAAGGATGAAAAACTGCCTTAAGCCACACATTAAGTCTAGGAGTGCCTAAATAATAGCCCTTGGGTTATGAAAGCATGTATGTTTGAATGATATCATGACATGTATTGTCACCTGCAACATTCATGCTTGAGAACTATGCAGTTGATTCTCTCTGTGTATCTCTCTCTGTCTTTGTTTCTCTCTCTCTCTCTCTCTCTCTCTCTCTCTCTCTCTCACACACACACACACACAAACACATACACACACACACACAGAGAAAGTCAAATATAAATATATATATATATATATATCAGTGGGGTGTTTTGTTTTGTTTTGTTTTGTTTTGTGACAAAGTCTCACTAGGTGGCCTTGGGTGACCTGGATCTCATTATGTAGACCACGCTGGCTTTGAACTCTTAGAGACCCATGTCCTTCAGCCTACCAACTACTAGGATTAAAGGTGTGCACCACCATATCTAGCAAGTCCTGTAGTGTTTTAAGTATGTTTGTGATTTTGTGTTGAGCTACATTCCCAATTATCTTGGTCCACAGGAGGTCCACAGGCTCTGGGTTGGACGCCACGCTTAAGGGTTAGAAGTCCATCACGAGGCAAAGGAAAGTACCCTAAGGGTGTGCATGGGTCACATGCAACACTCTGACATTTTGTACAAGGGATTTGAGTCTTTATCCCCAAGCTTGGGTATTCACAGGGGCCCCTGGATCCTACTCAGTTTTAGATTTCTGCAAAAGCTGAGGCATTTCTAAACTGATTAATGGCTTTTAGCAAAGCAAGCAAGCACGCTCTGTGCCAGAGATTTTGTTGTGGCTGTTAAATATGATTTCAGCTTTATCACAGTTACTCTGGGTATATATAAAAATATTTGTCTCATTTAACAACTGCAGTTTTAATTTCAGTTGGTTAGATTATCACAGCTGTTCTGAATGAATTAGAAATTCTGAGTTCATCACAAGCAATTCCAGGGTCATTGCTACTTGATAGTTAAATTTAGCAAAACCATCATTTGTTTTATTATGAAACTACCCTTCCACCAAAATAGATATTTGAGACCACAAAGCCAGTTTTATCTTGAATGCCAGGCATTTTAACTAAATCTGCGGTCATGTTTACATTCGTTTTGGATGTCTCATTTTTGGCAGGATGAGCTTCCTAAAGCCTTATTTTGAATCCTTGAATCGGTTGAGGAAAAAGCAAACCCTGTTTAGAGTTAACTGATCCCTCGCTTGACACGGCAGCTGGCGTTGCTCTTCATTTGACCTCACGTCTGTCTGTGAGGTTGTTCTGGCATGAGGCCTACACATCAGCAGTCATCACCTCTCATTGCACATGTGCAGGAAAGCCTGAGATTTACAAATATAAGCAAGAGAGTTTTTATTCATGGTAAAATACATCCATACTAGAAAAGTTCTCATTCAGCCATTTTTAATTTGTTTTTATTATTTGTAATCAACATATAATACCTGGGTGGGGATGGGCATATATCTCAGTGGTACCATGCTTGCCAACCATGCTCAAGGCCATGAGTTCCATCTGCAACACTATAAAATGAACTGTGTATGCTTTGCGTCGACCTAAATTCAATAAACTCATATGTCTAATCTATCTCATCATTCTCTCTTTTTTAAAACAAGTTCTTTACTTTTCATTCATTGAATCGGCTGTTAATTATATTTAATTATGTGTGCACATGCGCATGTATATAAAAGTCAGAGGACATCGTGTAAAGTTGGATCTTTCCTTCCACCATGTCCCAGGAATTAAACTTCAGGTGGTAGGCGTGGTGGCAGCCCTTACCTGCTGAGCCTCCTTGTTGGCACCATCTACAATGGTTTAAACGTGAAATGCCTCCCTTGGGTCATGCGTATGAACACTTGATCCCCAGCTAGTGGCCCTGTTTGGGAAGGTTGTGGAACCTTTGGAGTGAAGCCTCACTAGAAGAAGTGGGTCATTGGCCACAGGCCTTGAGGCTTGGTAGTCCATCCCTACTTCCTGCTCACTCTCATCTTCCTGAGTGTAGATGTAATGTGACCAGCCAGCCTCTTGTTCCTGCCACTGTGTCTTCTCCACTGGGATGGGCTGTATCTCCCTGGAACTCTAAGACAAAGTATATCTTTTCTCCCTTAAGCGGCCTTTGTCAGGGCATTTGATCTTAGCAATAGGAAAATCATCAAGATGCTCTCCCTAGGGGCTGGCGAGATGGCTCAGAGGATAAAAGCACTGACTGCTCTTCCGAAGGTCCTGAGTTCGGATCCCAGCAACCACATGGTGGCTCACAACCATCCGTAATGAGATCTGACGCCCTCTTCTGGTGCGTCTGAAGATATAGCTGCAGTGAATTACGCCTGAGCGAGCGGGGCCGGAAGAGGTCCTGAGATCAACCGCAGCCACACACATGATAGCTCACGGCCATCTATACAGCTACAGTGTACTCATACACATAAAATAAATAAAAATAAATCTTTAAAAAAAAAAAAAAAAGATGCTCTCCCTAATAGAAATAGTAATTCTCTGTATTCCCACCCTTCTGCCGGCTTCTGATAACCACTGTTGTGCTTTTTTTATGGATTCCACTGTTTTGTATGCCTCATACAAGTGGGATCATATCAGTGTTGTTACTTTACGGCTGGCTTAGTGTTTCCAGGGTCTATTATTCTGTACTGTGTATCGGAATTTCTCCCTTTTTAAGAATGAGTAATACTCCCATGCCTGTAAGCATTATTTATCCATTCTTGGCATGTGGGCTGCTTCCTCTTTGCCTTTTGGGAACAATGCTGCTATCCACACAAGTAAACAACATTTATTTCAGTCCTTGACTCAACTCTTTGGGGCATCTGCCCAAAGGCAGAGCGACTGGGGCAGATGCTCTTTCTTTGGTCTATGTTAACTTTCTAAGAAGATTCTGAGGAACTGGCATGCCATTTCCTCCCTTCTTTAAAAGAAAAATGTTGTTTTATTTGTCTTTTTGAGACAGTGTCTCATGTAGCCCAGTCTGTCCTTGAACCCTGATCCTCCTGCTACCCCTCCCAAGCACTGGGACTTCAGCTCTGCACCTCTTGCTAATGGTCTGATCTTTGATGGCAGCCACCATCTGAAGAGTGATGTGTTTGCTCCCTTTAGTTGTGATTGGCACTTACTTACCAATGAGTGATACTCAGCATCCTCTCACAAGCTTCTTTGAAGACGTGTCTACTCTGTTCATTTGTTCCCCAAGTGGGTAGGATTAATTTGAAAGAGCAGTCATTTCAGATGAATCAAGAGCCCTGGCTTACAGAGAGCTGCATGAATACCCTTTGTTGTGGCTGCTGTTGCTAAACCGTTCTCTTTGAGCATCATGTTCAAAAGCTAGTAAACCTTGATCCTTTTTGGCACAAATTGATAATTCAACTATCAGATTTATATCCTCTAATTTTCATGTGGCCTGTGAGTCCAGCCTCCTTGGATGTTTCCAAACACCTATATATTGTGTCAAATATATGGTCATCATCAGCTTTCTTGAGAAACAGAAAGGTAGTTAGTGTCCTTTGGATGCACACAAATGGTCTTTCTGAACGACATGAAAGCACTATTAAGCTGAGCAAAGGCTAGGAAGAGAGATTCTCTCAACGGCTGACAGCACTGTGGCCAAGGACTCTCACGCTTCTCTTTGTCTGCTTCATACTCAGACTCTTTCCAACACAATGAGATGACCCCTAATCTATGATTTCCCATGTTTCCTACTTAGAACATTCATTGTCAGCCTGATCGCTTTAAGATCTCATGGATCACAGCAAAGGCTACAGGTACAGGCCACCGATACAATTGCCCCCAGGGTCTAATGCATCAAATCAAATACTTTTTTTTTTTATACACCAGGAAAAACTACCAGCAGTTAGCTTTTCCTGGTCACATGGGCTATAAAGCATTCTGTCTTTGAGCCAGCTGCATACTGTTCTTGAAAATGAGGTGCTGGCTAATTTGTTCAATAGGTAATGAAGGCTACTGGTAGCAATCATCTAGATTTGACCACAGATTAAAGTGTTCTCTCAGGCTGGAGAGATGTCTCAGCTGTTGAGAGCACTTTCTGCTCTTCTAGAGGAGCACAGTTGATTCCTAGCACCACCATGTTAGATCACAATCATTTGTAACTCCATTTCCAGGGGGATCTGACTCCCTTTTCAGGCCTCCATGGGTACCAGGCATGCACATGGTATATGAACATATAAACATACATGTAAACAAAATACCTATACACATAGAATAAAATTTTTAAAAAATTAAAGTGCTTTCAAATTGCTATGGTTTGAATATGTATCTCCAAAGTTTATGGACTAAAAATTTAAACCTCAAATTCATATATTAATGGCATTCGAATTCAGGGTCTTTGAGAGGTGAGTAATATCAGCCAAGGTCATGAGGATCAGGTCCCCATGACGGCATTAGTGACTTAAGAGGGACCCAGGCTGCCTTTCATTGTGTCACTGTGTGGCTATGGTATAGAAAGAGGGGGCTGGACAGATGCCAAGTAGATGCTGGCACCGTGGTCTTAGACCTCACAA
>JADRCD010183486.1:0-39353 GCA_019843815.1 Montemys delectorum
TAACCTCCTATATTATCAAGAAAATGTAGGACTACATGCTGCTTGCTTTGTAAACACAGGTTTAATTAACACTTAAGGTTTCACATCTTTACAGGTTGTAAGTGTTAATTAAATCGATATTTACATGCCGAGGAATGTGGATTTAGGTACCTCTCTTTTAAGGAAGGTTTGCTTGAAGCACTGTTCCAAAGGCAAGGCAAAGTGAAGTGAAGGACTTAAAGTTGGAAGAAAAGGATAGTTTATGCCAGTTAGTAGACAATAGTCTAACCTTTCTCAGGCCACATGTTTTCTTCATATTGGTGTCTAGAGGTGTGGTAGGACATCTTTTTATGATCAGTTCCTATTGTGGGGCTAATCCTTGAAAAAAAAACCCAATCATTTCTGAAATTGTTATTCATGCTTGCATGTCTAATGTTCAAAGGCTGCCACTAAAATCTCCGAGGACTAAACTGCCAACTAAAGAGTACACATGGGGGGACTCATGGCTCCAGGAGCATATGTATAGCAGAGAATCGTCTAGTTGGTCATCAAGGGGAGGCGAGGCCCTTGGCCCTGTGAAGGTTCTATGCCCCAGTGTAGGGGAATGCCAGGGCCAGGAAGCAGAAGAGGATGGGTTGGTGAGCAGGGGGAGGGGGGAGGAAACAGGAATTTTTTTTGTTTTTGTTTTTGTTTTTTATTTTATTTTTTATTTTTTCGGAGGGGAAACCGGGAAAGGAGATCTCATATGAAGTGTAAATAAAGAAAATATCTAATAAAAAAAGAATGAATAAAAACCAAATAAGCTACCATTCTAGGTCTCCTCCTTTGAAACCCATCCAGCTATGGGAATCCTTACCTCTAAAGTTTCAGTTTTACACAACTAAACACAAATACTTAGATTCATTCTCTGTAACCCTTTTGTTATCATGACATGTTACTAAGTGATGAGATTTAATCATACAACTGTTTTTAGACTATTGTGATTTGGGGTAACAATTATCCCTAATACCTGACATTCTGTAATTATAAATGAAACAATTTTTTTTCTACTTTTATACCAGACTGGTAATTACTTCTTTTAAATTACATCACATTTTTTACTTAAATATTCTATGATGGAATTTTAAGGTTAATCTCCTTCCACTTATATTTGCATTTAACTGTTGGAATAGTCTCATACTTCAGTGGAAACTCAATACTTTAGAGATTTATAAGAATATAGAATAGGATCTAAAGATTTAAGGAATTTCCATATGTATGGCCGATAGACTCTTTATACTGTTTGGGCACATAAGACTTCTCAGTAGGTATATAGTCAATTAATTATGGTATCATTCAACCTACATTGCTTCTGGTTTATAGTGATGTGTGAAAATATCCTTAAGCATATCTTTTAAAAGTGAGAAGGTTAAATTTAGTTGATCATGTTGGCTCTTACCTTTAAACTCAGCCCTAGGAATTCTGAGTCAGAGAGAATGTGATTTCAAGTTGGGAGTTGAACTATACAATGAGTTTTTCTATGAAAGAATAAAACAAATAAATATGTAAAACAAAACAAAAGAAAAGTTAAGCTACATCTATGTTGTCTTATGGAGATGGAGAGCTGGCAAAAATATAATGTACATCAGTAAATCTTTTAGTCATAATCTATAAAACAAATACAAACCTATGAGTTTATAAGTTGAAAAATAAAATGTACAAAGGCCCCTTGAAGGCTATCGTTGGTTAAATTATTATAAAAAACTATAATATCAGCACTATTTTGCCTTTAGGTTAAGGGTTTACAAGAGCATTTCTCACATAAGGTGTTTTACCTGAACATCTTGACTAGGGAAAGAACTGTGATTTTAGACCTGAGAGCTTCTTTCCCCTGCCCTTTTAAAATTTTGTCTTTGCCTGTCTTCTTCCTGATGCCTGACCCAGGCCTGTTCTTCAACCCCCTTCTTTTTTGGAGGTCACTGCCATTGGAAGCTTCTGATAACTCTTTGACTGGTGGTGGCTTCTATTTCCATGATACTATATTGGCTCACACCACTTGAATTCATGACACTTTGCAGAATACTTGGAACTTTGGTTTATGTGTCTTTTTCCTCAGATGGACATGGCTGTTTATAATCTTTTCAATCTTCACTCTAGAATAAAGATCCAGGTTTTCACCCTAAATTTCTGGTTAAGTGAGTTTTAGGAGGACTTTGAAGATTGTATTTCCAGCAGTATTAAAAACAGACTTTTATTTTAATTTTTTAATCCTTTTTTACAGTCTACTTTTCATCTCCCTCCTGGTCTGCCACCCAACCTCTTCTTCCCACCCATGTCTTCACTAGGATGTCCATACCTGCCTACCCTCATCACCTACCCTCACTTTACCAGGCATCCCCACTCCCTGGGGCCTCAAGTCTCTTGAGGGTTAGGTGCATGTTCTCTCACTGAGCCCAGACCAGGCAGTCCTCTGCTGTCTAAATGTTGGAGAATCTCATATCATCATATCAGCTGGTGTATGCAGCCTGGTTGGTGGCTCAGTGTCTGAGAGATCTCGGGCGGGGGCCGGGGGGAGGGGTGTCCAGGTCAGTAGAGACTGCTGGTCTTCCTGTGGGGTCACCTTCCTCCTCAGCTTCTTTTTTTCCCAATCCAACCATAGGGGCCAGCAGCTTCAGTCCTTTGTTTGGGTGTAAATCTCTGCATCTGACTCTTTCAGCTGCTTGTTGTGTCTTTTAGAGAGCAGACATAATAGGCCCCTTTTTATGAGTGTTCCATAGCCCCAATAATAGTGTCAGTCCTTGGGACCTCCCCTGAGTTGGATCCCAATTTGGACCTATCGCTGGACCTCCTTTTCCTTAGGCCCTTCTCCATTTTTGTCCCTGCTGTTCTTGCAGACAGGAACAATCATAGGTCAAAGTTTTTGATTGTGGGATGGCAGCCCCTTCTTTCATTTGATTCCCTGTCTTTCTGTTGGAGGTGGGCTCTACAAGGTCCCTCTCCCTACTGTAGAGCATTTCACTTAAGGATCCTCATACTGTATCACAATGTCAGCTTGTTCTTGTCTTTCCTTAATAGCAGTATAAGGGAAGTTTGGAAAGTGCAAAATAAATAGTTATAATACTTCTTACCTCCTTGTGGCCTTTTATTATTTTTTTCTAACTGGATTTAAGCTTATTTGAACATAGAGAGCCAGTTCATTGAGCACCGTTGTTTATGTTGTTTGAGCAACCCAAAGAAGGAAGAAAAGGAAAGGGCATGCAAGATTGTCACCAGTGAGCCGCAAAGGCGTTGTATTTTCCTTGCAAATACAAATATCAAATTAATATATTTCACACATTTCTCCACAGTTTCTAGGGTTTAACTAAGCATATTGTTCACAAGTAAGCTGAAGGAAGCAGAATGGGCAATAATCTTTCTGCACATTTACAATTTGTGGCAGCAGTAGATTTTAGTTTCTGAAAACTCAAGCCTCTAAAGGCTTTAGGTTGACGGCCACTTCCTATGGTATATGAATATGCTTTGTCCAATGTTAGTCTGACCTTCCTGTTTCTCCTTCATAGGTGTGCAGTTCAACTTTCACACTTTTCACTTAGAAGACCATCATGACTATTTGCTGATCACAGAGAACGGTAGTTTTAGCCAACCACTGGCACGACTCACTGGTTCAGAACTCCCTTCAACAATCAATGCTGGCCTTTATGGAAACTTCAGAGCTCAATTGCGCTTCATTTCTGACTTTTCGATATCATATGAAGGATTTAACATCACATTCTCTGGTGAGAAAATAAAGAATCAGGAACTATTTTTGTGAATCTAAAATGATAACATTTATAAAATTATTAAAACTGCAGAAATGATGAAAAAATTTAGAGTAGAAAAACAAAGGAAAAATAACCTCTCAGCAAGTACAGAAATGCCTACAAGATTGGCTGTGGCCACTCACTGCTAAACATTAAAGAACAGGCAGATAAATAAGTAATAAATAAATAAATTCTCTAAAATTGTTAAAAGTACAGTCATTTAATTTTCTTTGTCTTAAATTCATGTGACCGAAACCATCTAGAATACCTATTAAATTTAAAAGTAAATTTTTCTATATATAAAAATATTATGCATTCTATATAAATTATGTATAAATATTATATATAACTATACAATATTCTTTTGTATTGTTTCAGTTAAACTCAAGAAGAAAATGTGACTAAATTCTATCTAATTTTATGTGTCTTATAAAGATATACTGAATGGCCAAAATAAAAAATAAACTTGCTTTTATTATTTTGGAATATACAGTCTATAAGAAAGTAACTATGAGTAGGTGTTCATACATAACTGAATCATTTACAGGGAAATAACACTGTTAGTATAACTCTTGGCCTAAGGCTTCATGTGGGGTGTAACTCTTTCTTCCATTAAAGGAAAACAATAATATATATGTTAATGGAAGCCATTAATTTATTAACAGTTGGAAAAAATGTGGGAGTAGAAATACATCTACCCCTTCATCTCCCATTGCAATGTTACCACTATGGAAAGGATGAAGTCAGAAACAGAAAACCTTAGCTATGTATCCAAGATACTAGTGCTAGACAGTAAACCGTAACCTACGCTACAGGAGGATTCTTTCCTGATGCCCGGAATCAGACGTCATTGACTTGTATTCAATTTCACTGTGAATATCCTACAGGGATCTTAATTTCAAATCTCAGTTGTAGTATGACTTGACTTCCATCAAAAGTTATTATTAGACCAAGAAACTTAAAGAAAAGTATCCCTACAAAATGAAAATGTACCTTATAATTATAAAAGGATAAATAGCTATTTCTCTGTGTAAGAACAATTTAGTAAGTAAATTATATGCTAGCTTAAAATATTAAATTTATTATATTTATTATATATTTATTATTGTAATGTATAAATAATCTTTCTTTGACCTTTAAAACCACTTGTTCATTCATTTTCACTGTTTTTTTTTTCATTGCCTGGGGAAGGTTTCTGTATAAATTTATCAGGTTATCATTACCAATATTGGGTACTTCATTTTCTTACATGAAAATTTCCATCTAAAGATAGATGTTTTTCAGAATATGGGTTAATTGAATGCCTGATACTTGAGGCACAAGAGCCATTTAAATTAAAGCTGTTTGGAGAATTGTATTTTTTTTTAACTGATAATGATTTTATTCCAAATACATTTTTGTTTGAAAATATGCATCTCTCATGTCATTACTCTAATTCAAAACTCTATGAAGTGGAAAACTTTTATAATGCTGAAAAGAACATCATTAAATACATAGTTACATTTTGAGCTGATCACTTAGGTAACAGTTACCCATCCTCACTGAATTTCACACATGAAAGTATTCAGTTAGTTTTTAAATGTAACACACAAAAAAGAAAATCAAGTGCCCCACAGCATATTACTGCTCTTACAGATTATGTAGCAATGCCATAAATATAAGAAATGTGTATTTAAAATGATCACTCTTATTTCTCTTTCTCTGGGTGACTTATTAACCCTTTACAGAATATAACCTTGAGCCTTGTGAAGACCCTGGGATACCTCAATATGGTAGCCGAGTTGGGTTCAGCTTTGGAGTCGGGGATACGCTGACCTTCTCATGTTCATTGGGTTACCGACTGGAGGGTTCTTCTGAGATCATCTGTCTTGGCGGTGGCCGGCGAGTGTGGAGTGCACCTCTGCCAAGGTGTGTGGGTACGTGGTCAGCTGCTTTCATTTGCTTGTATGTGTAGTCACTGTCCATGAAATTGCATGATTACACACTCTTTCTTTTCTTATAATCTGTTGAATTTCTCCATATATTCCATATTAGTTATTTCTATTTTCGTTTCAACTTGGCAATTTGGTGCACCACAATTATTCTGCTGCTTCAATAAAGAGACTATGCTTCTGAACTTGTTTTAGATTAATAACAAAAGGAACACATGAAACATATATATGTAGTTATAAAATAAATACATTGGTGATTTATAGACAGATGAAGAAGATAATAAAAATCACACAGATTCATTTGTAAGAGTTAAAATTAACATAAAGATTTCTGAAATATCTCTTTTGTATAGGACTTATTCTACATCTCAATTTGTCTGATTGACATGCTAATATCTTTTTATTCTGTTCACTAACTCACAACAAAGAGATGGGAGCTATCAACTTGAGTCTGAAAAAAATTGTTTAGAAAAGTAAGTTGCCACAATATCAAATAGTCCAGCACTCAGAAACCACAATTGAAGCATTCCCATAGACGAATTCATATAGTGAATTCTCCTATTATTTGATATTGTAATCTAACAGTTGTTTTGACAGTATTTTGTAACTTGGAATGTATAGGCATTCAGGAAAAAATTGTAAGAAAAATATGTCAACTATAGAATAGATAAGAATATTAGCTCTTCATAAATGGATTAAGATAGCTACTCATAGTATGAGACACAGATTATCAGGAATTTAAATACTAAAAGCCTAGAGCTAATATCATTTTAAATGGATATTTTGACTAAAAAGAAGGGCAAAAAATAAGTAGAATTTTTCATAATCATTTAAAACATTTTCCACTTAAACAAAAACTCCAGAAACAAGAATAATCTCAGACCACTTGACATCTAATAATTATCATTGTTTATTTTTGTGAAATAAAAAGATAGATAAATATATTTCTAAAGAAATATGAAATTGGGCATGAATCAACATTATTATATTTCAGTATGGTGAGGGTATAATAGACTTTTTCATACATAGCATCCCACTTAGTCCTCATATTATGATTATTTTATATTGTTTTAGTAGAACTTGAGCCTTATATGTTTAATGATGTACCCAGAATCAAATTTGTAAGTGGCAAGATTGAGTATGATTTGTACAAAGGCAAGTCTCCCTGTAATGCCCAGCCTTTCATTGCAGCATCTGGAAACTAACCGTAGAGAAGGGCTCAAAGTTCCACCGAGTAAGGTTTTCCTCTTAAACTGACAAATGCTAGACCGTTACTGGCTAAGAAAAAAGTATTTATAAGGATAAAGCTTAGTTTTAATAAATCAATTTCTGAAAACCCGATATTACAGAAAACAATCCATTTTAAAAAACAATGACAAACAGAAAAACTGTTCCTACATTTTCACTGGTTGAAATTGACTCTGTTGACCTTAATATTCTCCTTTTTTAAAATTTATTTATTTATTTAGGTATTTAACTTGGAAAATTAAAGGGCTATAAGCAATAGAATGTTTCTTAATCATTGTATAATTTTTAATGAACTATTCTTCAATAATATGCCATTTATTATAACAAATAATAGTTTTTTATTATTTGCAACTCTAGAACCACATATGTATTTGTATAAATTTCTTATTTTTTATACCTTCAATAATCACCATAGTTAGATGAAAAAAGTTCACATATTTGATATGGCATTATTCATATCAACAGTGGCCCCATTTTATTTTATTTCATGCAGAGACATAGGGCATAGAGACAGGGTGTAATTCTGAAGCCTAGAATGTGCTAAACCTTATTGCATAGTCAAAGTTGGCATTAAACCTTAGCCACTCCTCTTTATTTTTCTGAGTATTGCAAGATAAGAATAGGGCCATTACACTAAACAAGATTCTCAAATATTTATATTATTCAATTATTTATACTTTTAACTTCCTATAAATCTGATCTACTATAGCCCAATTCTCTGTTTCACATTTGCTTAATAAGTATTCTTTAGACATCAGTGGTGTAAACCTCAGAGAAATCTGATGCAAAGTGGGCACCCATAAATAGACCATATTCTAAATTTCTACTTTTGATTCATTTTTTTTTGAAATCTAAATAGTTTTCACATGACACAGAATTAACCATGGTGTCTCTAGTCTTAGAGTAAACTTGCTGTGATTATTTCTGTAGCGTGATCTTTCATTATTATAGATTTATTAACATCTCATACTGCACTGAAGTTTAGGACTTCCGGACTTAGGCACTTCACACCTAATCTGAGCACTGGGTTTGAGACAGAGGGGTGTAAGACTTTCTTATTGTAGACTTTGATTATGTAGAAGATTTTAACTGTCATTATTAGTGATGTATGATTTCAGATAACATTTTATGACTATTTCAATCAGAGGACAATGTCTTTACTTCTACTGAAACGTAATTAGTGTTTTGTTGAGGGAGTGTTTTAAGTTCAGAGTAATTTTTAGAAGCAGAAGAAGCTTAATGAACCTCAAAACATACTAAGACAGGGATTTTCCTTTTTAAGCAACCAAGCAATTAAGAGATAGAGCCTATAATTCTATTTGCAGAGTTCCTAAGCCCTGTTAGAACTGGTACCTTGTTCAAATACTTTTCCTACAAAATTTCTCACTCCAAATGTGGCTAGCTGGATCCTAATTCCTAGTCAAAAGGTGTAAATCAACTTTAGAACTGACTTGTGTGTGGTACTTCACTAAAAAGAAGGAGTTGCAGTTGTAGTCCAGTGTTCTTGGTCCCAAGCTTCTCTCTACCACCATATTCCCAAGCACCCCTGTACATAATGGCATTCAGACATATAGGGTGAATTTTATCAGGGAGAAAAAAATAGGGGAGAGTATAAGTCAATTTTCCTAGTAATCTGGATGAAAGTATCATCTTTTAATATACCCGCATGCAAATCTGTGAACAAACTTTACCTAAGAGTAGCAGCAGCATTGTATTAAGATACTCATATTTAAGTGAGTTTCTTATAGAGCTGAATCATAAAACTGTACATGACTTTTTATTTATTCTTCTTCTTATTTTTTATGTATTTACATCCTAAATGCTGCCACTTCCTCCCATAACCCCCTCCCAACCTTACCCACCCTACCCCCCTCTCCTTCATCTGTAAGAGAGTGAACCCCCAGGGCTTCCCCTCCCTTCTCTGGGCCATTGAATCTATACCAGACTAGGTGCAGCCTCCCTCCCTGGGACCAGATGAGGGCTCAGAATCATAAAACTGTACATGGCCTTTAATTGAGGGAAAAAAGTAATAAATGAAATAGAAGAGCAGTTCAGTGGTTAAGAACACTGGAACAGGGTTCAATTCCCACTTCCATGTGATAAATCACAGCCATTTGTTACATCCATTTCAGGGGATCCTATGTCCTCTTATAACCAATTTGGGCCCAGGCATACATGTAGTATACAGAAACATATGCAGGTAAAACACCCATGCAAACAAAATAATGTGAAACAAAATATAAAACAATTTTAAGTAATAATAATAATTTTATTATATAAAAATGAATCGCTATATTAGCCATATAGAAGGTATGTGTATTTCCTTCATAAAATTTGTCTGATGCTTGTCCTTGCCCTTGTTGTCTTTCTTTCTACATATAGTTTTTATACAGTGTATTCTAATTATACTCTCTTTCCCTCATATACTTCCAATTTCTCCACACCATTCTGCCCATGAAACTTGAAGGATTTTCTTTCGTCTATGTCTCTCAAAAAAGCAAACCAACAAATGACTAAACAAGAAAAGAAATACTGCCAACACCAAACCAAAGCAAAAATCACAGGAAAGCATAGGATATATTTTGTTTTGGGGCAACTACTTCTGAGCATGCAGCCTGAGCTGGGGTATGGTTTTAGATAGACTCACTTGATAGATTTGCTTCATCGGAGGAAATTTGGTTTTCCCATTCACAGTAGATATATCAGTTGCAAATGGCTTCTTGGGTAGGGGTAGGACTCTGTGTTCACTGCTATTCTCTGGGCTAGGATTGCACCTGGTTTGAAATTGCACCCTCACTTGAAAGTAGTAAACATGTATGTCTTTACTCAGGGTCCAAATAAGCCAGAATCCCAAGCCAGACCATCTTGCAAATAAACAAGCAGCTTTTGAAAGAACATGGTTTGTAAAGTTGATTAGCATGTTCAATACAAGAACTGATATTTCTCTCAGCAAGAGTTAACCCATTTTAAGGAGTCCATACATTTTTTAAGTCATTTTAAAGAAATTAATTTATTCACACTCATAATCCCCATTTAACACATCTACTTCTCTTTCTAATTTCATGTGCCATTGATTTTTTTTCTGACCTTGGACAAGTAGCAACATCTTGCCTTAATCATGAATCAAATGACAAAAATGATCACTACATTAAACAGACATTTTCTCCCTTTACTGTCTTTTTTAAAATGATATATAATGATTATTATTCACTTTTGTAGCTTAAAAATAAGGGGTGGTAACAGAAAAAGCCTGTGAATATCATATAAGGGGATACTGTACTATCGCTATGACATCTGTGTGAACCTCAACCAGTTTTAAAATGAATAAACTAAAGAAATGACAGAAAAAAGAAAAAAATCGTTAAGCAGTTATATGTATTCCACCTCCAAAGCTAAGTTCCTCTTAAAGAAATTATAGGCATCAGATCCTCAACTGTATATGTTAAATATGCCTCATTTATGAACCCAACCATCAATGCAGTCATGTGGCTACATAGAAAGCAAATTTAAAGATTAATTATTAGAATCATATTTTGTTCTACTGCCCATTAGCTGAACTTAGGAAATGACTTAGTTCTGAGCCCTTTTTTGAAAGGATCTTAACAATATGTGGTCTACAAAAGACATATGGTTCCAAAGTAAACCAGGGACTGTGCTAGACATAAACACTTGAGGTAAAAAGCTGAGATAATAAAATAGGTGTTTTTTTTTTTTTTTAAAGCATGATCTAATTCCTTGTGATTGAAAAAGGAGCACTTTAAAGAGCATCAAAGCTGAAAGAGAAAAACACAGGGACTGTACGGGAAGACTCACTGTTTACAATCTCCCCTCCCCAGACTCCTCCTCTATTCTCTCTTCAGGTAACTCTGCCTCAATGTATCAAAGGAAGTGGAATTTCTAAAGACAGAAGTTACTTTGTTATTTTCAGACAGCCTCACTGTATAACTCAGTATTGCTTCAGACATCCAATTCCCCTGCCTCAAACTCCTGAGTGCTTGGGCCAAAGGCAAGTATATGCCACCATACTCTTGCTTATTGATTCTAAATGGATAAACTTTTCTATATCTGTCTCTATCCATCTTCCTTATTCATCAAAATAAAGAAACATACTCCTGACCAAAATTAACATCTCAATGTACCATAGTGCACTTCCATACACAGTCCTCAAATTATCCTACTACCAAGCCTTTCACTTTTGCTCTTAGGAACTTGACTTTCTCCTCTCCACAAACATCCTTGCTTTTATGTTCCCCTCACAGTCAGAACTCTGGATGGTCCCCACTGGCAGAATGATTCAGAAGAGAGTGACCAGAGCAACTAGGAAAAGGATAACAGATGCCCAAGAATATGAAAAAAACAAAACAAAGCAAAACAAAAAACTTCTATTGTACTCAAGGCACAAAAAGTAATATAAAATTACAGAAAACAGCAGATAGAAAAGTACTCTTATAACTATATAAACACATGTCTTTCTACAAGTTTGGGAGAATAACTATGGCTGAGTATATTGATTTCATAAGAGAAAATCCATAGTACTGGTTTATATCTTTTCATCATCTTATCTTTTATTTAAAAAGAGTTTCTTATTTATAACATAAGACAAAAAACCTAAGAAAACATAATTATTTTTTAATAACTGGAAAATTCACAGCTAGAAAGGCTATAGGTAATGAGTAAAATAGCCTAAGTTTACGCCTGCTAAATTGTGGCATTCTTTCAATACTTTCGATTAATATGCCACCCTGAAATCAGAAGAGTATTGTTTCTCTTGCTATTAGCATCAATCTTTGTTTGTTTGTTTGTTTGTTTAAAGTCAATAGCAACCATAGTACATGCTATAGACCATAAATGAGTAAATTTTGGCTAAAGCTAGAAGATACTAAATATATAAGGTTTCATAGTCATATGGTTTCAGAAACAACTGTTTACTCTCACATAGGTAAATAACAATGGATGAAAGAAAGCATATAGTGATATTCTAAAAATTAATCACTTACAAAACCAAGCAACATATTGGAAGTTACTATGTAACCAGGGTTTGTTAATACATGTACCAGACTTAACCTGCACAGTCAACCTAAGCCATTCTTCAATTTAGAATTTACTCTAAGAAATTCTAAAGAAAAGGGAAATATAATAGGATAATTTCAGACTTGTTATCCTGAAATTTGTTTGTTAAAGTGGCATACAATTTTTTACCAAAACATAGATTTATTATAATTTTGAAGATTTAATTTTTTTTTACCCCGGCAAGGAGAGATGGTCCAGGCATTAAATGGTAAATGCACACCCAAATTGTTTACCTCTTTCTGTCTGTCTGTCTGTCTGTCTGTCTATCTGTCTGTCTGTCTGTCTGTCTGTCTGTCTGTCTGTCTGCTCTCCTCTTGTGTGGGTGTGTGTGCAGAAGAGCATGTGCATAAGAGAGAACAGTTTATGGATAACCTAATTCTCAAATATTTCCAAATCTTTCTGTACATTTAGACCTCTCCTAAGTAAAATATCCATTTCCAGCTTTATACTGGTCCTCTCCATATGGACACCCTCCCACAGGCACACTGATTTCATGGTGCCAAAACAGAATGCGTTATCTCTTCAGCCAAATCAATTCTTCCTGCTACACTCTTAAGGTCAATTACAGCATCATTCTCATCCAATCATCCAAGCTGAAAATTACATCATCTTTCTCTCCTTCTTCCTTTTATTTCTCTCTTTAATATGAGTCATCTGTGAGACTTGTCATATAAAACTGTTCAAATTTATCATTTTTATTCTCATCAACATTTTTCCAGTTCTTTTAAGTCCTCACAAAGACTATTAAAACAGCATGACATAATGTATGCTAAGCATTGTGCAAAACTATATGTATGTATGTATGTATGTATGTATGTACGTATACATGTAGACTTTTATATACAATTACTTATTCTTTTATGTATTCATTGTCCATGTAATATAGGAAGATATTATCTTCATATCATAAAGTAATTAGATTAATTGTATAGCTTGTTGCATTCTTGAAACATCTTTTGATGATGCTGGCAATAGTCACATTAGATTTTTGAAAATAAATAACAAACCAATACAAATTGAGATGTTTTAAGCAACACAATTTCTTATGCTTTGTGCAGTAGAAGCCTGGATTTGTATCACGTGAACTCGATAGTTTTATGGTCTCACAAGCTGCAATCAAGAGGTTGCTTAGGAATAAGCTCTTACCTGAGCTTCAGCACACTCTTCCAAACTCATAGAGTTGTTTGGAAAGAATTATGTCTGAACAGTTCTGGAAACTAAGATCCCCAGTTCTTTACTTAGGTTTACCTATATTTCCCTAGCTCTTGGACTTGTTAGTTAAACTGTTCAGATCATCAGTCCTACAAGGTGATGTTCTCCAGTGAGTTCTCTAGAAAGATGAAGATCTAAAGTATGCACATAATCACAGAAAGTAACAAAGAGCTAACCACAGGTTCCACCTTATTTCAAAGGGAGGGAGCTGTGATATTTGTGAGTATTAGGAAAAAAATACCGGAGAGTTCATCTTTTTTTTTTAATTAGATATTTTCTTTATTTACATGTCATATGATATCTCTTTTCCCAGTTTTCCTTCTGAAAAAAAGAAATAAAATAAAATAAACAACAACAAAAACCCCTGTTCCCATCCCCTTCCCCTCCCCCTGCTCACCAACCCACTCTCTCCCTCTTCCTGGCCCTGGTATTCCTCTACACTAGGGCATAGAACCTTCACAGGACCAAGGGCTTCTCTTCCCATTGATGACCGACTAGACCATCCTCTGCTACATATGCTGCTGGAGCCATGAGTCCCACCATGTGTACTCTTTGTTTGGTGGTTTAGTACCTGGGAGCTCTGAGGGTACTAGTTAGTTCATATTGTTGTTCGTCCTAAAGGGCTGCAAACCCTTCAGCTCCTTGGGTCCTTTCTTTAGCTTCTTCATTGGTGATTCTGTGCTCAGTCCAAAGGGTGGCTGTGAGCCTCTACTTTTGTATTAGTCGGGTACTTTCAGAGCCTCTCAGGAGGCAGCTATATCAGGCTCCTGTCAGCTAGCACTTGTTGGCATCCACAATAGTGTCTGGATTTGATGATTGAATATGTGAAGTATTCCCATGTGTAGCATTCTCTGCTCCATAGTTTGTCTCTGCAGCTCCTTCCATGGGTATTTTGTTCCCCCTTTTAAGAAGGAATGAAGTATCCACACTTTGGTATGCTTTCTTCTTGAGTTTCTTGTGATTTGTGGATCATACTTTGTGTATTCCGATCTTCTGGGCTAATACCCACTTAACAGAGAGTGCATACCATATGTGTTCTTTTGTGACTGGATTACATCACTCAGGATAATATTCTCTAGATCCATCCATTTCTCTAAGAATTTCATAAATTCATTGTTTTTAATAGCTGAGTAGTACTCTATTGTGTAGATGTACCACAATTTCTGTATCCATTCATCTGTTGAGGGACATCTGGGTTGTTTCCAGTTTCTGGCTATTATAAATAAGGCTCTATGAACAATGTGTCCTTATTACATGTTGGAGCATCTTCTTGGTATATGCCCAGGAGTAGTATAGCTGGATCCTCCGGTAGAACTATGTCTACCGGAGGAACCACCAAACTGATTTCCAGAGGGGCTGTACCAGCTTGCAATCCCACCAGCAATGAAGGAGTGTTCCTCTTTCTCCACAACCTCTCCAGCATCTGCTGTCACCTAAGTTTTTTTTATCTTAGCCATTCTGACTGGTCTGAGGTGGAATCTCAGGATTGTTTTGATTTGCATTTCCCTGATGTTTAAGGATGTTGAACATTTCTTTAGGTGGAGAATTCATCTTAAATCCTGCTCTACTTACTAGTTATCCCTAGAAAATTCCATAGATTTCTCTACTGTCTGATTAAACACAAAGGGAGTTAACACTGCCTACTAAATAAACTTAACACTTCAATAGTTGGCTTCAGTGTTTTACCATTCTTCTGTTTGCTTTTTGCTTCCTGGAATAGAACCCCATTTTATACCATTTCATTCCCAAATCACTACGTAAAATCTCTGAATTACAATGTTAAATCTCGTTAAGAGTCTGCTCTATTCACAAGCTCAGCTATCCAGAGCAAATAAACAATTAAATTGTTTAACCTGAAGGATAACTATTTAAAAACAAAATTAATAAACTGTAATAGGATTGTTCATTTCCAGAGACACTCTAAATTATAGTCAGTTTCTCCAATGCCTTTCCATATCATAATTTATATTAACAGTATTGTCTGTTTATCTACATTATTATATTAATAACAGATTGGTAGAAAGAGATATTGACCTCCTATGATACAATTTTGATGATGTCACTCTCCTGCTTGACGTTTTTCCTTTGTTTGTCCACTTCCTTTATGATGAATTCAGAAAGTACTTTTTATCCTTCACCCTCACCTTGTAATTCAAGTAAAGTCTTTCTCTAAACTCATCTTTTTTAGTCAAACTGATAAGCTCCTCTCGACCTCTCATGAGTACAGTTAGATGTCCATCCCGTTCTCTGGGGCATTGCTATATTTTCCTTTTTCTATTTCCCACCATTTTCTATTGAATTGCTCCTTTATCTATACAATGTTTAGCATATAGAAAGCTTTCACTAAATTCATTGAGTTGATAAAGAAATCTGAATATGGAACAAGATAAATTCTGTCTCCTTTATACTTTCAACCAACTCGTTTTCATTTACACACACACACACACACACACACACACACACACACACACACACACATCTGTATTCATAAGGAGAAAAATAGAGTCATTGTAGCCTAATGCCAATGCAGGATTATGTACACCATTAGAGTCTGGGCTTTCTTACTCTTTCTTATCCTAAAATGCATTTCTGCAGCCAGTTATTTTATTACAGCTGCTGTGTGAGAAATTGCACCTTGTTTTCTTCATAGTTGTGAGCTTCTGGTAAGGGCAGGCCATATGTTAGTTACCTTTCTGCCACCCATTTGTCACTACGGACTGTGGCATCATCACAGATGTTCATCTATAACATAAGGCTCAATGAGGTTACTTTGCTATGTGATCCTCATGAACCAAGTCCGTAAGAGGAGGCCCTCGATATATCTGTGTGATTACTAACAGGAAACTGTTCACTAAAATGTTCATCTATGTTCTGAGAGCCTCAGATTTGTGTGGACATTTTTTTGTTTGTTTATTTGTAATTTGCTGAAAAATTAAAATAGCGTATTAAAAAAAAAAAGTCCCATTTTCAACACAATGCCCTCAGGCTCTGATTATACATCTTTGTAGCTGCTTGCAGCTAAATACGAATGGGTTTTCTGGACAAGAAGTAGGAGTCTAAAGAATAAAGGGAACTGGACAACGAGGGGGAATAAAAAATGAGACCAAGGCATGGTGTGCTTTCAGTCTGCCATGTGTATTCAACTGTGTAACAAGCAGGCAAACAGAAAGCCCCGTCCCCCAGTCCGTCAGCATCTCAAGAGCCAATCAGCATTTTAATTTTCAGTCTCTGGAGGCGCTAGCTTAGCAGGAACTTGGAAAGAGGTGTGGCTATTAGCAGGAACCTCGAGGCAAAGAATTGGCAGGGACAAAAAGGGCTTTGTTTAAGTCAGGAAGCCCTGCCCCATGTGGACCAGTGCTTGTGGCAAGACAAGGTCTGAGAGAGCCAGCTCCTGGCTGGGGAGGTCACACATCTTGTTGCAAGTTAGGGGGGAAAACAGTCTGTTCA
Source organism: Montemys delectorum (assembly GCA_019843815.1). Classification (NCBI taxonomy): domain Eukaryota; kingdom Metazoa; phylum Chordata; class Mammalia; order Rodentia; family Muridae; genus Montemys; species Montemys delectorum. The sequence continues at coordinate 16,667 of JADRCD010183486.1, forward strand.
TTGGAAGGAAGGACAAAAAGAGTCAGATTTTGTGATACACACAAGGTACTGACTTTTTAGGGAAGGCTGAGTTACCAAAATGAGAAGAAACTAGCATATATTTGAGGGTTCTGTTCAGAAACAACTTCAATAATGGGATTGTTACATCACAAACAATCACTATGCAATAGATGTACTAATCCTTTGAACAAACATCCCTAAGAGCTCATTCAGGTGTAGGAACGTGTCCAAGTCCAAAAACACCTGTGTCATCTTTTTCTTTAGCTATGTGCCAAAGAATATGAAAAAAAATGGAAGATACAAAAGAAAAATATGTACCAAGGGTGAAATTTTTAAAGGTATTTGTTGTAATATTATCCTTCAAAGTGTGATGTACGACTCCTTTGTCTCCACAAAACTCAACATTGAGTGTCAGCTTAGATACTTTCATCTTCTTAGAAGGTCCCTTGCTGGTCTCGAGTAGATATCAAGAACAAATAAATTTTAAGCTGTGGGAATAGTAAAGCTAATAATTATATGTTTTTCAAATGCTAACTATTTTCTTGTAAAATATAAATAAATACACTGAGAGATCAATAATTCTTCCCTAGGAGAACATAGTTTAGTTTCCAACACTCATGTCAAGTAGCTCAAAAACATCTCTACCTTCAGCTCCAAGGAATTTGGTGCCCTACTTTAACCTTAAAGGCACCTGTACTCAGTCATGCACATTCACACAAACACACATAAAATATATTTAAAAACAAAAGTACTAAATATGTCAGTTATTCCTCGTTTATTCTGAAGCTCCATCTTGCATAGCTCACAGATACCTGAGACTCAGGAAGAACTGTTATTTGCCATTGTAGACAACTAAAGGAGATGAATATTACTGTTACTTGTAGTTGAACTAGATTTTGATGCCATGGCTCAGGAGAGGGTAGGATTTAATTGAAGTTGGAATAGTCTGACAATACCTTAAATCCTTTTGAAACTCAAAGGAAAGGTCATTGTCACATTAGGAGAATATATTTTAAAGTTACTTCTAATTCCAGAGCTTCTCATAAGCACACATGTCTATTCATTTTGTGTATATATGAATATCACAGCAGTTTTCTCTTTCAACCCTTTAAAAATTAAAATAATGAGAGAAAATGTGTCTGTCACATATGAGACTGACATTTATGATGGGCTTTTGTATTCTCTGATAATTTACTAACTGAGATATTTTCAAATGAACTTAGAGTTTTAAAACACAGAGAACATGGAAACAAATTAGAGTTATCATTTAGTGGCAGTGAACTGTTTTACATAGACCATCAGCCCATTTTCAGGGGCACCTTATTAGGGGCATGTTTACATTGATGACAGGAGGAATATTGACCATTGTCTAAAAATTGTACAATATTGTAATAATTGTAAAAATTGTCTATAATCCAAGGTATGAAAACCTACAACACTCCCTTCTGCTACTTTTGTCTGCATTTAACTATTTTCCTTCTCTTCAGGTAAAGCTTATTCTTTCTGAATCTAGTTTCAATGCAGGATAAAGCAATGCAAATCATTATCTTCTGTGATTTGCACAGTCCATTGCCATGAAAATCATATAATGCCATAAGCTAAGCATTATAAATCAATGCTGAAATCCAAATGAGCCTATGAGTTCATGTTGGAGATACTATGCTCATTTAAATAAATAATAACTATCATAAGCATAAAAAAATTCCAAAGTGAATTACTGTGAAGACACAGGAAAAATGGACCAAATGCCTGGAACCTGCATTCAGAATTCATATATTAAGTTACAAGTAGATGTTTAAAATGAAGATCATTCACTGCAACAAAACTACATTTCCGGGGCAAGCAGCTCTTCTGAATCTTGTCTTGTATTCATGTGCTGGCCTTAAATCTAAGTTTAAGCATCTATAACCAAACATCCGGGTACATTTATTTCTCTTCATGTGATTTAATCAGTCTAAAAACAGTGTGTTTTAAACATTGATAGTTAATTCCACATATTTTTACTAGGCCTTTACAAATCTGTAGTATTTTGTTTGGTTCAGAAATCTCCACATTTGAAATATTATCCTCTTTCTATCATATCAAATCAAATGTCAATTTTAATATTCTTAAGCACTTCTAAAAATAAATATTACTTTTCTTTTAAATTCTGGAAAGCTTGTAACTTTCTTTCTCCTGTCACCTTTTTTTCTGTATATAAAACCATTCCCCTCTTGCTTAATAAAGTTGTAATTTTTCAAAAGAAAAAGTAAAGAATAATTCTAACTATATTTAAAACTTATTAAAAGTTTGTTGAAATGTGATCATTACTTTGAAATAAAATTTCTTTGTGTACTATATACAATTTAAGTAAGACAGTACGTAAATTTCATCCACATTTGGAAGTAAACTCATAGTGTGCAAACATATATTAAAATTTAAATGAAGAGAGTCTAGCAAGATACCTCAAGTAGTACAGTACTTATGAACAGGCATGAGGATCAAGGAGTGTCTCAAAACATACCTGTGACACCAGCACTTTAGACAGCGAAATGCTGTTCCTTAGAGTTTGCTGTTCAAACATTGGCCTTATTGGGAGCCCTAAGTTAAGTCGGAGATTCTGTCTCAAAAATAAGGTAGAGTGTTAGTCTCTAAACCCTTTTCTCCCCCATCTCCCCTGAAAACTAGTGTTCCCAGAAAGGGAGCTTACCTTTGGAAAGGTCACACTATTTGACTCGGTAGTATTTTTGTACTTCAGACAAAAAGCCTAAAATAAAGAATATAGATGCCAGAGGACTGAAAGATCTGCTAAGCACACACTGATTGTGACACTTAACATGCATCAAACTGTCAGTGAGCAGTCTTCCCATCTGGGAAGTCTAAATATCAACACCTGCCTAATACGGTGGGTGATTGCAGTTAGTGAGTGCCAATGAAGAGTTCTTGTGTGGTTAATGTATTCACTGATCTTGTGCTGTGTACATGGGAAGCACTCAACAATGCTATTTCAGCTTTCACCATGATAATTTCTGACAAAACTACTAAAAATCAGAAAATACATTATTTACATAACTGGACCATTCAGTTTCAACCCTCACAAAAACACCCACATCTGTCATTCTCTTAAAATCTCTTAAATATGATTTTGTTTGTTTAAAGTAGAATAATGAATTAGTTTAGCTCTGCCCCACCTAAAATCTAAGAAGTCTATTTAATGAGCTACATTAATATCAAATGAAAAATACTGACAGCTTACTAGACAGAGGAAAAGTGGATACCTTGAAAATAATGAAACTGATTTGGTTATAAACTTGTTGCGGGTTTTCAATAACATTTTTTTATTGGATATTTTCTTTATTTACATTTAAAATATTTTCTCCCTTCCAGCTCTTTCTTTCAGAAACCCCCTATCCCTCCCTCCTCTCCCTGCCTCTATGAGGGTACTCTCTATAAACTTATTTGCGGCTATACTCAAAGTGGAGTTTACTCTGTCCTTTTCTTTTTTTCAATAAATGTGTATTTCCGTGCATGGTAATCTTATTAAACATATTTGTTTCCTTAAGAAGGTAGGATATGTGACTAATACAGATGTAGAGGCTCAGAGCCATTAATTGAACTGAGTACACGGTCCCCAATGAAGGAGTTAGAAAAAGGTTCTATGGAGCTGAAGGGTTTGCAGCCCCTTAGGATGAACAATTGCTAACTAGTACCCTCAGAGCTCCCAGGGACCCAACCACCAATCAAGGACTATACAGGGTGGGACTGAATGTTCTGGCAGCATGTGTATAGTAGAGGATTGCAAATTCGATCATCAATAGGAGGAAAGGACCTCGGCCTTGTGAAGGTTTTGTGCCCCAGTGTGGGGGAATGCCAGGGCCAATAAGTGGGAGAGGGTGGAGTGACAGGCATGGGGAGGCGGGAGGCAAAAGGGGTTTGTTCTAGTTGTTTTTGTTTGTTTGTTTGTTTTTTGGAGGGGAACCTGGGAAAGGGAAAATTTACATGTAAATAAAGAAAATATCTAAATAAAAAAAAAGGAAAAAATAAAAAAAATTAAAAGAAGGTAGGATATGTTTAGTTTCATCAGATTTCAGTTTGCTAACAAATAACAGTTCTCCAATAGCATCCAATAATCTGGAGCAAGAGGAAGCCTCGCTTCTCTTCTTGTATCTATAATTTAGAAATGGTGGGCTGTTCGAAAGACATTATCTTCTTGGTTCCTCATGCATGCAGTGGAGTACAATGATAGCTTCTTAATTTTTCTAATTTGCTAATATGGTCAGGTAATGGGAATTGATTTACATGTATCAAGCTATATAGTTCTTTCAGCAGTATGATGTAGGCAGCAGGCCATTCCTTTGTGTATCAGTGAGACAAAAGTCACTCACAAAGACAGGTCTCTTGATTCTCCATATGAGCACAGAACTCACTGTATACATTTTACATCATCATAATCCTTATTAATTGGCAGGAAGGAACTGAACTTCATTACTTATATAAAAACCAAATTACAAGAACTTTCTCTATTTAAGATACTTAAATGAATGTCAAATATGTATCAGTGCCAGGTGGAGCAAAAAGTAGACAAAATAAAAGAAAATATTTATACAGCACTTAATAGGTATGACATGGAACGCAAACTATATTACATAATGGAAATCTATTAACTTGGTTGAAATAAAGATACACATTTTATAGCATCTTTCTTTTCTTTCTTTCTTTTTTTTTTTTCTTTTTTTGGTTTTTCGAGACAGGGTTTCTCTTTATAGCTCTAGCTGTCCTGGAACTCACTCTGTAGACCAGGCTGGCCTCGAACTCAGAAATCCACCTGCCTCTACCTCCCAAGTGCTGGGATTAAAGACATGTGTCACCACTGCCAGGCCTATAGCATCTTTCTTAAGTGTATGTGAAAGTAAATAAAGTTGTTTTTCTCTAGCTTCTGCTTGGTTTATTGAAACAAATTAGTAGGCTATTTTAATACTTCAAATATAAGATACAAACATGGAAATGAAATTAGGGAGAATACGACCACTTTTAAAACTTGAGCAATAGTGTGTCCCAAAACTCTAGAACATTTGAAGATAAACCCTATGACTTATTAAAGTTTGTACAGAACATTTCTAGTAATGTTTTATCTTTTATAAAATCTATGATATCTTTAATTCACAGTAAGATAGTTGGCTTAACAACTTTAATTCACAAGTGTTCGGCATTCTCCTGTACCTGCTTTTTTATTATCTTGTATGTTCTTACTCCATTGCCATACTTCAAATGTATCTGAGTATCAATTTTTCCTTCGATATATATAATGAAAAAAAGAATAAAGAGAAATCCAGACCATTGTTAATATAGTTGTTAGGCCAATACTATGCATTATCTAGAGATTTTGAGAGAGGTCGAATTCTAAGGACAAAGAGATCATTAGCATATGTATACCCACAGACAAGCTACACCTTGGATAAGTAAGGGATAAGTATGAATGAACATAGCCCAGGCCAGGATCTGGGGTATAAAGGGACCAACAAAGGAGGCAGAAGCCTGAACTGTCTGAAAAAAAAAAAGAAACTGGAAGATTAGAGATTCCTAGAGTGTAAGTGAATTTTTTTTTAAGGAGAAAAAATTCCAGTAAATGTGGAAAGTGAAGCAAGATGAAGAGTGTATTACGGTGACATGGAGTTTTTTGGTGACCTTGTCAAATGTAGTTTCAGTATTAGTGTGAGGAAACAAGAGGATTTCAGTGATGGATACAACTCTTGAGGACTTTCCTAGTACATTTTTTTTACTACTGTAGTAGTATACCTGAGACAGTATAATTTATAAAGAATTAATGTTTGTTTCCTACAGTTCTTAATTCTTAGCAACCAAAGATCAAGGCATATATAGAGTTCGAACTATCATGGGAAAAGGTGGAAGGTTAGCATAAGTGAGGGTTAAGGACCAGCTTTTCTAATAAATGTACTTTGATGGCTTGTGTGAAAGTCATCTTGACAGGGTTTGAATCACTGAGAAACCATGCCTCTGGGTATCTCTATAAAGATGTTTCCAAAGGGGATTAGCTTCAAAGAAGATGCCATAATTTGGTCTAAGTACCAAGTCTTCTAAAATGGAAGAGAGAGAAAGAGGAAAGATGATCATCATTCCAACTCATATCTCTCTCTGTGCCCTGACTCAAGGTGCAGGATGACATGAGTCATAGGGAAGATGTTGGATATTTGGAAAGAGATATTGGTTATGAAGTAATGAGAAAAATCATTCAGAGTGAATAGATTGGGAAATATTTAAAACATCAAGAAATGGGAAAGATGTTAATCTTGAAAGTTTGAAAATGTATGAGGATTGTGAAGTCATATTGAGGAGTAAGAAGTGTTAATAGGTACTGTAACAGAAGAAGTATTGTCTGATAACATATCTTTAAGCTTAAAATGAAAGCAAGAATTTAGTTTTGAAGCACTTACGAGTTGTAAGCAGTACATCCAGGTCTAACAGGCCTGAGAATGTAGGCAGGAGAACAGCTACTATATGAGAAGAAAACATAAAACAAAACAAAAAGCAAAGCAAACCAAAGCAAACCAAACCAAACAAAAGAACCCAATGCAATTAACAATGCCAGGCAGAAATATCCAACTAGATATGGGTTAAGAATTTACCTAAATGTTATCCCTAAAGTGATTCCAGACAAGCTATACCATACTCCCCAGCATGCAGTTTAAAATCTGATACCTAGGGAGGTTAAGTAAAATGTTATAAAAGGTGAACTCAAAAACTACATTCTTACATTCCCTGTTTGAATCCATGATCCATAAATCACTTTTTATATAGATTATCCAACCTAGCATAGCAATGCAGTACATAGAATTATCTGAACTGTTCCCTGCTCAAGGAGATTGATTATAAATATTAACTGTGGCTGAATCTTGTCACATATTCAGACATATTGACAGTGCTCACTATTAACATTCATCTTTAGAATACTGATAAAGCCTTTAGCCAAAAAAATTTCAGCTAATGACTATGTGCTGTCCTGATTCTTTATCCTTTTGACCTTGGGTCTTTGTTGCCAGCCTATACTTTCTGTATATGTATCCCATTATGGTCTAGACTACAGAAGTTATTTTTGGAAGTGCAGCAAGATTTTTGCTACTTAATGCTCAATAATTTTAGAAAGCTGCATAAATTAAATCCTACAATATAATGAATGTGTAGTTAGCCACCCGCTCTTGAAAAAGAATCATGTGTATAAAGTCTCGGATGGATAAACCCTCTTGGTAAATCACTCTTTAAAATTTTCTTGCAGATATATTCCTTTTTCATAAAGTGTATCCTTATTACAGTTTTCCTCCCCTCTACCCCTTATACTTCATCTGCAATTACCCTTCTTGAAAGAGATCCACTCCCTGTCTCTCATTACGAAAAAAAAAAAAAAAAAAAAAAAAAAAAAGAAGCTTTTGGTAGATAATACATGACAATACATGACAGTACAAGACAAAACACCGGTTAGTCAGGACAACCCAACCAGAGGAAAAGAGTTCCAAGGGCTTGCACAAGAATCAGAGACCTACTTGCACATATACTCAAGAGTCCCATAAAAGCACTAAGCTGAAAGCTATAAAATATGCACCAGAGGACCTGGAGCAGACCTGTGTGGGTACTGTGGTTGCTTCTTTTGTCTCCGTGAATTCATATGAGACTTGCTCAATTGGTTCATAGGGCCTAGTTCTCTTGGTATCCTCAGTTCCCTGTGGTTGTTTTCCTTTTAATGCCTCTTCTGTCTGTGGGGTTCCCTGAGCTCTGAAGGAAGGGATTTATTATAAGCATTCCATTTAGAGCTGTATCTTCTAAAGATTCTCTTTTTCTGCATGATATCTCCCTGTGGATCTCTGTATCTTTTTGCAGTCTGCTGCAGGAGATTTCTCTGATAATTTCTAAGTTACTTAGGTATGTTTATATCAAGATGTCATGAGGAGTGATTTTTATTGCTTGCTTGTTTGTTTTTTGTAAACATCAGTAGTGTTTGGTTTTACCCTAAGTTCTTTGCTATCTTGTGTTTGGTTCTTGGTCATCTCATGGACTGGCCCTTAAGACAAAGGAGTCATTACTTGGTGCCTCCCATAAGTTTTGTGACATCTTTGCCTCAAAATAACTAGCAGGCAGAACAGATTTTAGTTAAAGACTTTGTTGCTGGATTAGTCTTTAACATTTCCCTTCTGGTAGCCTACAGTGCAGCTTCCTGCACTAAAGACGATAGGACATACGTGTGAAGGCTCCATATAGGCACCAGCTAGACGTCTCCATGTTCAAGGAGTTTTGTAGGCACTGTGTGAGGTTGTTGTCAGTTTGTGGAGCAAAACCCTTTTAGTAATAGTCTTGGTTCTTTGGGACTTTCAATGGGACCTCTAGGCCATTAGTAGAATGCCACCGAGTCCTGGTACTGCAAGTCTCATTTGATGAAAAGAGATGGCTAGTTAGGACTATGTCTCCCCCATAATTCATAGAACTTATTTAGATCACCTTATATATTTTAAGGAGTTTCTACTGCACTATGTTGTCATATAATCTCTCAACTGTTTCTCAATTCCAGATGTATCTTCTTACAATCCCTCCTTCAACCTTATCTCCTCTCTCTCTTCTCACCTTATATTCTGGTTAATATTTCCACTGATCCAAGTCCACCCATAAAATATATTCTACTTCCCCCTCCTTGTAAGATCCATGTATCCCACTATTCTCTGCCTCTACATCTGATCTCTACAGTACAGATAGAAGGTTGATTTTCACTGATGAAATAGCTAATAATCCAGATATAAGTGAATACATATCATATTCATCTTTCAAGGTCTGACTTACAATACTCAGAATCATTTTTTTCTAGTTCCATCCAATTTTTCCTAACTTCATGCTCTCAGTTTTTAAAAATATTTATTTATTTATTATATGTAAGTACAATGTAGCTGTCTTCAGACACACCAGAAGAGGGCATCAGATCCCATTACCTATGGTTTTGAGCCACCATGTGGTTGCTGGGATTTGAACTCACGACCTTCGGAAGAGCAGTCGGTGCTCTTACCTGCTGAGCCATTTCACCAGCCCATGCTCTCATATTTTTATAGCATATAATAATTCATTATATAAATGTACTGCATTTCCTTTATCCATTCTTTTGTTGATGGACATTTGGTTCATTTAAAGTTTCCAGTTATTATAAATAGAGTAGAAAAGGACACGGTTAAGCACATGTCCTTTGTGGTATACATGAAGCATCCTTTCAGTGTATCCCTGGTTGACATAGCTGAAACTTGAGCAAGATTGATTCCCGACATTCTAAGGAATTGATATATTGATTTCCATGGTGGCTGTACAAGTATGCATTATTAACAGTAATGGAGTAGTATTTCCCTCATCCCACATCCTTCCCATCATGAGCTGTCACTTGTATTATTGACCTTAGCCGTTTTAACAATCCTAAGGTGGCATCTCAAAGTAATTTTTGATTTGCCTTTGTTGAATGCTAAGGATGCTGGCATTTTTTTTATTAGATGTTTTCTTTATTTACAATATCTCCTTTCCCAGATTCCCCTCCAAAAAAAAAAAAAAAAAAAAAAAGAAAGAAAGAAAAAGAAAAATGAAATAAAATAAAATAAAATAAAACAAATCCCTGTTCCTTCCCTCCCCCCACCCCTGCTTATCACCCCACTCCTTCCTGCTTACTGGTCCTGGCATTCCCCTACACTGGGGCATAGAACCAGAGTTTCTCAGACATTTGTGATTTTTCTACTAAGAATGCTATGTTTCCATCCATACTTCCTTTTTGAATGGATTACTAGGTCATTTGCTATCTTTTCTTGATTTCTAATTTGTTTCTGATACTAACCATCAGATGTAGAATTGATAGAAAAAAAATCCATTCTGTAGGCTGACATGAGTTCAACATATCTGGTTTTGGTGTTAAGGTCTTTGACCTACATAGAGTTTAGTCTTGTGCAATGTGATAAATATGAATCTATTTGCATTTTCTATCAGCATACATCCAGTCTGATGAGCACCATTTGTTAAAGTTTTTTCCAGTCTGTATTTCTGTCTTCATTATCAAAAGTCAGATGGCTGTAGTGTATGGGCGCATGTCTGTATCTTCAGGTCAATTCCATTGATCCACATGTCTAGTTTTAAGCCACAAATATGAAGTTTTATTAGTATAGCTCAGTACTATAACTTCAAATTGGTACTAATGAGAAAACCAGCTATTCTTTTATTGTTCAGAATTCCTTCAGCTATCCTAGGTTCTATTTTTCCATTAGAAGCTAATATTTGTCCTTTCAAGGTCTATGCAGAATTAAGTTGGAATTTTAATGGAATTGAATTGAATCTATAGATTGCTTTTAGTCAGATGGCCACTTTTCCTATCTTAATCCTACTGAGACAAGAAAATGGGAGATTTGTTTCATCTTCTGATATCTCTTTGAATATTTTAAGTCAGACTTGAATTTTATTTTAGAAGTCTTTCACTTGCTTAGTTAGAGTGATCCCAAGATACTTTAAATTATTGAGGCTATTGTGAAAGTTTTTGTCTCACTATTATTCTCTTTATCAGTCTATTTGTCATTTGTAAATAGGAGGGCTAATTTTTTGTGAATTAGTTTTGTATCCAACCACTTTGCTAAGAGTGTTTATTAGCAATAGGAGTTTCCTGGTAGAATTTTTATTTGCACAAATGTTATTTGTATTTGCACAATCATCTCATCTACAAATAATGAAACTGTGACTTCTTTTTCAATCTGTTTTCCCTTGAACTCCTTCAGTTATTTTACTACTCTACCTAAGACTTCAAACATTATATTGAAAACATATGGAAAGAGTAGACAACTTGTCTTGTTCCTGATTTAAGTGGAACTGTGTTAAGTTTCTTAATATTTAAGTTGATATTGACTATGAGCTCACTGTAAACTTCCTTTATTTTGTTGAGAATATCTCTTGCATCTCTTATCTTTTAGAAATGTTTATTATGAAGGAGTATTGGATTTTGTCAAGGGCCTTTTCTATATCTAATGAGATGATCACGTGGTTTTCACTTTCTAATTTGTTCATAAAGTGAATTACATTTATTGATTTACATATGTTGAAACATCCCTGCATCTACATGGTGAAGCCCACTTGATATTGGTAGATGTTGTTTATGATGTGCTCTTAGATATGCTTTGCAAACATTTTACTGAGTATTTTTCTGTCTATGTTTATAAAGAAAATTGGTCTATAATTCTCATTCCTTGTTTGATCTTTATGTAGTTTGGGTATGAAGATAATTGTGGCCTAATAAAATGAACTGGGCAATGTCTCTTGTGTTTTTCCTTTGTGGAATAATTTGATGAGTGGTGTGTTAATTCTTCTTTGAAAGTGTGACAGAATTCTACTCTGAAAGCTTCTAGCTGTGGGCTGTTGCTGTTGCTGCTGTTGCTGTGAGGCTTTAAATGACTACTTTTTTGGCTAGAAGTTATATATTTATTGAAACACCTGATCTTGATTTAACTTTGGTAAATGGTACTACCTATAGAAAAAAATCTTTTTTTTTTCATTTATGAATGCTTTGCATTCATTTTCATTGAATTTTATAAAGTCTTTAATTTCATTCTGTATTTCTGTCCTGACTCAATTTTCATTCAATAGAAAGAGAAGGTTTTTGTTTGTTTGTTTGTTTGTTTCTATGAATTTGTAAACTTTCTGTCCTTTCTATCTGTGCAGATATCCATCTTTGACATGAGGTGATCTGCTAGGACTCAGGAAGTTATTTAAATTTTCTTGTATACATTGAGACTTGCTATATGTATAATTATGTGATCAAGTTTTGATCAAGTTCCATGAGGTTCGTGGAAAAAGGTATATTGCATTGTCTTTGGGTTATATGCTCTGAAAATATGTTTTAGGTCCATTTGATTCATATCTGTTAGCATTTCACTGTAGAGTTTTTCTCTAGATGACCTGTCCATTAGTGGAGTGTTTAAATCTGTCTGCTACTAATATTGTGATAGGGTCAATATGTGACTTAAACTGTACTAAGACAGTGTTCCTTTTACCTATATATGCACCCTGGTGCTTGCCACATAGAGGTTAAGACTTGAAGTGTCTCTCTTCCATCTCTTGTATTCTATTGGTGATATTTGCCTTTGTAGTTTCTGTTTTGATTCCTAAAATTTTTGTTTCAAGAATTCCTTCAGGTTTTATTTTTTCATTCCATTTCCTATTTCAGGTTTTAAACAGTATTTATTCATTTCCTTCTACTGTTTGTTTGTGTCTTCCGGGATTTCCTTAAGGGATTTATTTGTTTCCACTTTAAGGAATTCTATCATATTCATGAAATCTATTTTGAGTTTTTTTCTTGTGCTTTAGCTACATTGAAATATTCAAGGCCTGTTGTGGAATGACAGTTGGATGGGTTCTAGGGGAGGCACTGTGCCCTGGCTGTCACTGACTGTATTTTTATGCTGGCATCTAGACACCTGTGATTAGAATGATTATAGAAATAAATAGGTGCTGATTTCCAGACTTATCTTTATTGGGTGGGTGTTTTGTTCCTTGGTTTCTGTTTCCATTCTACATTTTTGGAGAGTGTGATGCCTGTGTATTGCCTGGTAGAGAATTTTCTTTCGGGATGAATATTATGGCCATTGGGTTTTCAGATAAAAATGTGTTTCTAGGTATTGGGAGTTAACACTTAGAAATCAGCATAAGGTAGGGAGCTGAGGGGAGATAGAGGAGGGAGGAGAGTAAAATGTTCATCCAGGATCTACTAATTTTATCTCATTGGAATAAAGGCAGACAGTGAAGGTCACCCCAGAGTATTGGCTTTAGTGATGAGGATGAGACTTGAGGGTTAGATCTAGACTCTAGAAACAGAAGAAAAGAAAATCTATAGACAACATAACTAACTGCATCCCTAATGAAAATGATCTGTGGGTTAGCAGAGAATGTTTGCTGTACTCAAGGCTGGGATAAAACAATAAGCAGTAAGATGGAGATAGGGAGAAAGGCCTGTTAGATCCAGAGGAGATGTGGACAAAGGGATGAGGAAGGCTGCAGTAGGTGTTCTGTTGTAGAGATTTGGAGGAAGAGACTCGGGATTGAATTTGGAGTCAAGGAGGAAGAGATGAAGGTCTTCAGTTAGCCTATTTTCCTGACCTGTGTGCTCACCTGGGAATGCTTGTGGACACTGGTGATTGTGGTGCTAGGATGAATGGGGGAAACAAGTTGGAGGAGAAGGTATTTATGATCCATTAGAGATGTGATCAGAGATGAAATGGAGACTACAAGAGTTGGTGGTTGGGACAGAGCAGCTAGTTAGGGGCAAGAGGTTAAAGGGGAAGAAAAGTGTGCAGAGAAGGGGGTCATGTGTGGTCTTTTGCATAATTAGGAAAGAGACAGGACGATTGGATCTAGGGGAAGAGATGAAGAAGAGATCTGATGGCCATCTACTCATTTTCTTCTTACTGTGATTCTTACCTCTCTCAAGTCTAACAAGTATTTTGTTTGTAGAAGACTCACCCTTTTCGTGAACAAAATACAATGCCAAAATCCACAAGATCTATTACGGGCCTTCATCTTAATAAGGTGGCAAAACTTGCCTTGAGTGCAGTTCACAAAGGAACAAAAATGTTCTGTTCTGAGATACCTGATCAGGTCCTCTATGTGGAGGCTTTTCTAGCATCAGTGCTTCCAGATATACAGATATACATCACTGGCCAGGACCTGGATACCAGAGTATGATTAATTCTCTTTGAGGTGCATTGGTTGCCAAGCAACAAGATACCAATTAATTGTATATTAACCACACACTGTTACATTTTATAAGAAATCATACACATTATATTCATATTGAAGTGAAAGTTGTATTATACAAATCATTAAAATATGTCTCTCTGTTGTAGTCAGTCATATTATGTTTCTAGTCCTGTTTCTCTTTCATTTCTGTTCTAAGAGGTTATTTTTCAATTTGAGATAAGTTAAGAGCCCCCAAATAAAAAGGCATATGTATAAGCCCCTTAAATATGGAAGTGCTTCATAAAAATAGTACACTCTTAAATAGTTTCAATTATACTGAATTCTATGGATTTTATATAGAAAAACAATTTTAAAATATATTTCCTAATCCAGGGGAGCATCTTATATCTTTGTCTATAATATTATTCCCAATAATAAAAGCATTAACTTGTTGATAGTCATTTTTTTCTATTATCTCTAACTTATGTGACAAATATTTTTTGAGTTACTGGAATTTAATGACTTCATATTCCTCATCATGAGTAAATACATGGAAGCAGGAGTAGAGATCAAGGCAGAGAGTATGTCTTAGTCTGAGCTCTACGTTACATTGTTATAGACAAGCTGTTTAGTATGATGGCTTCAGTAACTTGTAATTGAAGACAAGATAAAGTTATTGTGTGGGAAACAATGCTGTAAAATTACAAGCTTTGTCTTCATTTTAAAGTAATTTATCTCAAAATGTTTACTATAAATAGCATACTACCAAATTTGCAGCATCCTTCAGGTTAAAGTCAATGTCTTTCTTTCAAAAAAATTTTTTTGACTTTTTTATTTTACATTCTTTTGTTTTTGTTTGTTTTTTGTTTGTTTGTTTGTTTGTTTGTTTTGGGTTTTTTTCGAGACAGGGTTTCTCTGTGTAGCCCTGGCTGTCCTGAAACTCACTATGTAAACCAGGCTGACCTTAAACTCAGAAATCCACCTGCCTCTGCCTCCCAACTGTTGGGATTAAAGGCATGCACCCGGCTAGATATTTTCTTTATTTACATGTCATATGATATATCCTTTCCCACTTTCCCCTCTGAAAAAAAGAAATAAATAAAATAAAATATATAAAAAAAAACAAAAACAACAACAACAACAACAAAAACCAAAAAACCCCTGCTCTCCCCTATCCCCACTCACCAACCCACCCTCTCCTGCTTCCTGGCCCTGGCATTCCCCAACACTTGGTCATAGAACCTTCACAGGGCCAAGGGCCTCTCCTCCCCTTGATGACTGACTAGGCCTTCCTCTGCTATACATATGCAGCTGGAGCCATTAGTCCCACCATGTGTACTCTTTGGTTGGTGGTTTAGTCCCTGGGAGCTCTGAGGGTGCTAGTTAGTTCATATTGTTGTTCGTCCTAAGGGGCTGCAAACCCTTCAGCTCCTTGGGTCCCTTCTCTAGCTCCTTCATTTGGGACCTTATGCATAGTGGATATTAGCCTAGAATATCAGAATACAGAAAGTACAATCCACAAACCACAAGAAGCTCAAGAAGAAGGAAGACAAAGTGTGGATACTTCGTTTCTTCTTAAAAGGGGAAATAAAATACCCATAAAAGGTGTTGCAGAGACAAACTATGGAGCAGAGACTGAAGGAAGGACAATCCAGAGAATGCTTCACCTGGAAATCCTTCCCATATTCAATCATCAAATCCAGACACTATTGTGGATGCTGCTAAGTACTGACTGACAGGAGCCTGATACAGCTGTACATAAGTAGAGGATCAAAAAAAAATTTTTTAATGGTGTTAGTATGCTCAACTATGCCTTATGAGGCAAGATGTACTGTTGCAGGAAATATTTAAATGGAATGGGCACGTTCCTCTGATTGTGCAGGCACTCTCTGCTCTGGCATCATGGCCAGCCATTCTCTGGCAGGCAATGGCCTACCTGTTTTTATCTCCTGGAGACTGACTCAGAACTCCAAAATCTCTCCACTCAGCTTGCTAGGTTCTCACTGGCAGGTAGTTACCATGCCAGTCCCATGCTTCAATACCCCCAGGGTCTTTGTGGTACACATGAGGCAAACTCATGCTTTGCTGTCTTTCTCTCTGGAACCCAGTGGAGTCACTGGGAGAAGAAAAACACCACACAAACTTAGTTCAGAAATGATGGTAACTCAGTCTTTGGCTGCAACAACTATAATCCTAATCACATGAGCCATATTAAATCTAATTTCTCCAGGGGTGAATCCTGGTGGATTCACCATAAACTGGGAGACACTAGTAGCTACATCTTGTCTTCACACTATCCCTATCCAAAAGGACCCTCTCTCTTGCCTCCTCCTCTCTTCCCACTTTCACAGAGGAAGTCCCTCCTACTTGCCCAGTGTTTGGCTCCTTTATTCATTAGGGGATTGATTCACAAAAAGTTACCTGAGTACATGGCTCACTCCTTGTCTGAAGAGCCTCCCAGGAGAGCAGAATTAACATCAAAATTCAAACAGCTCCAGGACCATCCACAACAATTTAGTTACTTCTTGAGCAACAACGTACTTAGACTTGAGCAGAGGACAATCTGGCTGAATCCCAAGGAGAAGAGAACTTTGGTCTGTATTTTATAAAAGTATACTGTACAATGAACACTCCTTTATCTACTACCACGTGACCCATTTCCTTCTGTAATAGAGTATGTCTTATTCCCTTCCATCATCTGGTCTATTTCCACTTTATCTTATTCAGCCTGCCCTCCTTCACAATTCCAGCCTCACCTAGGACCACTCAAACATTTCAGCACATTTTCCATGAGGTACCCTCTATGGCAGAGTTACAATGATAGCTTGATAATCCCAGAATACTTTCACTCTCATGTAAATGCTTGGTTCAAAGAGAAATACAGAGGGATCATTCTACCTAACCCCACTGGCTGTCCAAAACATACTTGTTGATAGAAAGAAAGGTCAAAGTTTTCATCACAACGATGATGCTATCACAGGTAAGACCTGGAAATGACCTATTAAAAGCATTTAAAAGTGTCTTGTTTGGATGTAAGTATCTGTGTCTGTCTTAGTCAGCTGCTTATTGGGTCTCCAGAGGACAGCCGTGCTAGGCTCCTGTCTGTAAGCACACCACAGCATCAATAATAGTGTCAGGCCTTGAAGCCTTCTGTTGAGATGGATGCTAAGTTGGGCCGATCACTGCTCTGCCTTTCCCTCAGTCGTCTCCACTTTTGCCCCTGCAGTTCTTTTAGACAGGAACAATTCTGGGTCAGAGTTTTTGACTGTGATATGGCAACCCAGTTCCTCCACTTGATGTCCTGTCTTTCTACTGGAGGTGGACTCTACAAGTTCCCTCTTACCATTGTATGGCATTTCATCTGTGGTCTTTCTCTTTGAGTCCTGAAAGTCTCTCACCTCTCAGGTCTCTAGGCCTTGCTAGAGGCTTCCCGACCGAACCCTCCCCTCCCCTGAAGTTGCATAATTCCATTCATTCTACTGGTCCTCCGGGCTTCTTTCCTGTTCTGGTCCTCTTTCCGCTCTCCTTTCCCTCTCCCACCCAGGTTCCCTCTGCCTCCTGTGATTGTTTTCTTTTCCTTCCAAAGTGGGATTGAAACATCCTTACTTGGGCCCTTCTGCTTGTAAACCTTCTCGAGTTCTGCAGACTGTATTCTAGGTATTCTGAACTTATTTATGTATTTATTTATTTATTTATTTATTTATGTATTTATTTATTTATTTTGGCTAATATATACTTATCAGTGAACGGGGGCAGGGATGGTGGGATGGGATAAGGAACTGTGGCAGGGTACACCAGCAGGGGGGTAATGACTGACTGGATTATAAAAAATAAAAGTAATTTAAAAAGTGTGTTGTTTTGGGAAATTCTTACATTGAGTATCATGTATTACTTTAAATGTTTTGAATAGAAAAGAATTTGTGATACTCACCTGGAGAGATAATAAAGAAATAATCATTGATATTGACTATGGCTGGTGAGCATCTTAGATTTGGACTCATAAAAAAACAGCAAGACAAATGATATAGATGTCACTTTCAACTGAAATTTACATGTAAGGCAACTTGAGTTTTTGAGTATTTCACATATCAAGGATTAACATAGAATAGGTTATTTGAACAACAGAGAAGACTCTTTATTTGGGGATGTAACCTTAGATTGAAAACACTGCGTTCTTCAACATACCATCCACAAGAAACTCAAGAAGAAAGAAGAACAAAATGTGGACATTTCATTCCTTCTTTTTTTTTTTTTTTTTTTTTTAGTTTTTCTTAATATCTTTTTTTTTTTAGATATTTTCTTTATTTACATGTAAATTTTCCCTTTCCCAGGTTCCCCTCCAAAAACAACCAAACAAACAAACAAAAACAACAAGAACAAACTTCTTTTGCCTCCCCCCTCCCCATGCCTGTACAGGGAGGGATTGAATGTTCTGGCAGCATGTGTATAGTAGAGGATTGCAAATTTGATCATCAATAGGAGGAAAGGACCTTGGCCTTGTGAAGGTTCTGTGCCCCAGTGTAGGGGAATGCCAGGGTCATTCCTTCTTAAAAGGGGGAACAAAATATCCACAGAAGGAGTTGCAGAGCCTAACTATGGAGCGGAGACTGAAGGAAGGGCATTCCAGCCTGATATAGCTATCTCCTGAGAGGCTCTGACAATACCTGACTAACACAGAGGTAGAGGCTCACAGCCATCCATTGAACTGAGTACAGGGTCCCCAATGAAGGAGTTAGAGAAAGGACCAGTGGAGTTGAAAGGTTTGCAGCCCCTTAGGACGAACAACAATATGAACTAACTAGTACTCTAAGGGCTCCCAGGGACTCAACCACTAACCAAGGAGTACACATGGTGGGACTGATTGCTCTGGCAACATGTGTATAGTAGAGGATTGCAAAGTCGATCATCAATGGGAGGAGAGGCCCTTGGCCCTGTGAAGGTTCTGTGCCCCAGCGAAGGGGGATGCCTAGGACAATGAGTGGGAGGGGGTGGAGTGGCAAGCAGGGGGAGGGGGGAGGCAACAGGGGTTTGTTCTTGTGGTTTTTTGTTTTTTGTTCTTTGGGTTTTTTTTTTTTTTTTTGGAGAGGAAACTGGAAAAGGAGAAATCATATGACATGTAAATAAAGAAAATGTCTAATAAAAAAAGGAAAACAAAAAACAAACAAACAAACAAAAAACCCACTGTGTTTTTTACTCAAAAACCTGAATATTTTTAGCTACTGAAGTTGTTTTTTTCCACAGACATGTCTCCAGGTAATCTACCAAAAATTGCAGAAATTCTACTCATATTTTAAAAATTTATTACTAATCCTCCCCATTCTGCTTTAGTAATAGCCTAGGTCAGAGGTATGAATATTTTGAAAAGTAATAACGTGTGTATAAAAAATTAAAGGACCTAATTTCTTCTTATAATGTAACTGATAATGTTTTGCTTGAATAGAATTTTTTAAATGTAAGTCAATAGGCTTTCTTTTTATCCTGGAGCATGGAAGCTCACATCTATATATAGTAAAATACAACCACCTACATCCTCCCAACTACATATCATCTATATGATTTTGTGGTAAAAATTTTGCATATGCATTAGCTCTAACTTTTCCAGAAGATAAATATATAAAGAGAATTTTCTACTGTGCTATAAGTACCCAGTTAACTATGCATTTCTTCACAGGTTATTTACGTGAGTCTGTTTTGAAAAATTTCCCATTTGTTTGCAGAAAGTCTTAGGGAACCATCTAAAAATAAGAATAGACAAACAGCCTAGTGAACAAGCTTTGGTCCTTTTGTTATTTGTTATCCTACTACAAGCTTAACACGGGACTTTCTAGCTTTCCCTTTATCATTTATTTATTTTTTATTTTTAATAAAGGATTTTTTATATTACTTCTATTTTTTTTGCAGTCCTATCATGACCACATGCCACTAAAACTCAACAACATTTCCTTTTCTTCAATATATAGTATTGCATCAATCCACAGGATTTGGCAAACCATTTTTTGTTCCTTTTCATATACCAAGGAACTCTAGCTTCTTTGTCATTATTCTGTAGTGTCACAAGTGCAGAGAGCTGATATTATGCCAATTGTGTCTTGTCTGTGTGCAACTAATAAGCTGTCTTAATGCACTCATCATGGCTTTACCATAAAAATACCCCAAATGTGTCATTGCTACATTGTTGACACTTGTAGATTTTATTATCTTTTCCATTGATTGTGAGAGGATACTTGAACCCTGCACAATGATATTAAAGATTAATGCAATTATCTGAAATTGAGCATGTATCATATGTCCACAGCTTATTTTCTTACGGAGATCAGCAGTTTTCTAGGAAGAACACAGTAAATGTAACACTGGAATTTTGTATGTTAATGTCATTCTTGAGCATGTCTATCTTTTTAATAAAATTATTATTGAATATATCTATATCTATTTTAGATGCCAATGAACTGAAATAGTATCATATCTTGTTTGTTCATCACTTGCTTATTCTCTTGCACACCAATTATACATGCTAATTAATTTAATTTCACAATTTTTTAAAATAATGTTTCTAGTAAACTTGACATATACCATTTACAAGTTTGATCAAGTTTCCATAGTTAGAGCCCAAATGAAAAACTCATCATTATGACTTCAGCATCATTCTCCACTACTGTATTATATTATGCCTGTAGTTAATAAATGTAAAGCTCCCACACATTACCATTTACAGGCTACTACAAGCTTTATGACCACAATACATGGACATTCCTGCTTTACAAGTTACATAATCAGATAAGGGCATTTTCTTTACTCAATTCCAGAGATTGTCAGTGAAACAAGATATTTAATTCATATAATTTTTGCAGACATAATTAACATTAAAGAATAATGCTATTTTCATTTCCCTATTTTTGTACTTTGGGGATAATAACACAACTGTTCCTAGAGATTATAGCTATAAGCCTAGAACACTGCCTCAGAATCCAGAACTCATTTCTATATGGTTTATAGTATACAAATTATAATTTTACTTCAACAGATCAGGCTTAGTGACTACTTATTACAGCTATTTTTAGTTACTGCTTACATTTATTGGTTGAATAATTTGATTTGGGCATATCAATATTTTGCCAAAAGTAACTGAAAATTTTTTTTGTTTAATTCTATTTTTCTTTGAGTTAAGAGAGCTTCCTGCATGCTTCTAAGAACTAATTACTGTGGTATCTTAACAATCTGGAATCATCAACAAACACTCAATTAAAATTTGTGGGTTCACTAGTTTCATGACTACAACTACAGACATTTAAAATGGCATTTTGAAAATGTGTTCAGGTTTTAACACCAGGCTAACTCCTGGGAACAAAATCCTATATTTGTTCAACTTTTGTCAAATATTATACTGTCATGGTTCAAAGCTCTTAAATTAATCTTATCCACTATAGGCTCTAACAGTTCAAGTTCATGTGTTTTATTATAGAATTTGGTATGCTACATTTTGCATGATCTTAGGGCAATAAAATGATAGTTTTATTACTTTCCAATTTTAGCTCTCAACTTCAGAAATACAGCTTTTCTGTTTAGCAGTTTAATTTGTTGTAGGTTACTAGTCAGTGGAAAACATACAGAATTAACTTTTATTAGTGAAAATATAGAATTTATGACGTTAAAATGATTTTTAAAGTTATGGTTATCAAAATCCTCAGTAAACTCTTCATTTACATATGTTTAATTAAAAGAGCAGGCTTTGAGGGTTGGTAGACTTTAATACACTTAATGTATCAATTCTTACTTTTCAATCCAAAATAGTATCATAAATGTCTCACAGATAGAAATCATTTTAATAGTAAATAAATTTAAATTTATGTGCTTTTAAAGAATTAATGGTATGAGGCAATTTTACATTAAGTTGGAAAATCAATGAATTAAAAAAAAAGAAAATCTAAGCTTAGCTCATCAGCTCCTTGCTTACCTTTTCAATTATGGTTTTATATATCTAGAACATGTGACCATTACCTTATAAACCTAATAGAATACATATTGAAGAACAAGTGTAATTACAGAAGACTAATGTCAAGAAAAAAGTAGATGTCGAAAGGATAGCTATTAGTGAGCCTTTGACTACTGTTCATAGGGACAGGAGACAAGGTTGATCACGAAGAGAGTTGAAAGCATAATGATTATCTTGCCTGGTCAATGGAAACAGATTGTTGAGTGTACACACATAAGTATAACATATTAACTGCCCAGAAACCAGCAGAAGCTCACAGTTTATGTTATGAATTTGTGGTCAGAGACAAGTGAGGATGTTCTTGTTGAAGTAAGATGTTCTAAGAGAAACTTGGAGATATATACTTTCATGGATTGGAGCTGTCATGGAAATCTTTTACCTTCTTTAATCTCTCTTTGTCTTTTTCTCCATATCTGTCTCTCTCTCCTGCTCTTTTTCTCTCTGTCTTTCTCTGAGAAAGAACATTTAACCATATATGATCACAGTTATAATTTTGTACGTATATGTGTTGTATATAGCATAATTCCCCAACTTTAACTAAATGACCCTTGTGAATGTATTAATCTTACCTGTATATAGTGGAAAGTTTACACCTCCTCAGTTAGTGAAGATTACCCAAAGGCTTTTTAGTAACCCTTCAACAATCCACTTGTCATTCATAAAGGTTATCAAAACCGGGACAGATTGAAGTAGTCCCATTTTCAGCAAGTGTTATGCTTCTAAAATGTTACAGTTCTAACTTTCAAGAACCATATCTATAGATCCTAAACTGAACAAGGTGAAACATTGAGGAAACATTCTCAAAATTTATACATTCAGAATTATTGGTTAAAAGAAATGGAATGTAGATATATCTCTCTCTGTCTCTCTCTGTTTCTCTGTCTCTGTCTGTCTGTCTGTCTGTCTGTCTCTCTCTCTCTCTCTCTCTCTCTCTCTCTCTCTCTCTCTGTGTGTGTGTGTGTGTGTGTGTGTGTGTGT
>JADRCD010183488.1:0-40043 GCA_019843815.1 Montemys delectorum
GGGTGGGTGTGGGTGTGTGGGTGGGTGTGTGGGTGTGGGTATGTGGGTGTGGGTGTGTGTGGGTGTGTGTGTGGGGTGTGTGTGTGTGTGTGTGTGTGTGTGTGTGTCTTAAGGCTTCTATTGCTTCAATCGAACACTACGACAAAGCAAGCTGAGAAAAAAAGGATTTATTGGGCTTAAACTTCCATATTGCTGTTCATCATGTAGAAAGTCGGGGCAGGAAGTCAAGCAGGAAAGAAACCTGGATGCAGGAGCTGATGTAGAGGCCATGGAAGGGTGCTGCTTGCTAGCTTGCTTCTCTTGACCTGCTTTCTTACAGAACTCAAAACCACCAGCCCAGGAATGACACACTCACAACGGATTGTGCCCTTCCCTATCAATCACTAATTAAGAAAATGTCTTCCAGGCCTGCCTACAGCCCCATCTTACGGAGATATTTTCTTAACTGAAGTAAGTCCCCTCCTCTCAGATGACTTTAGCTTGTGTCAAATTGACACAAAGCTTCCAACACAGTGTGTATGTTTGTCTATTTGTGTGTGTGAGTGTGTGGTGTGTATGTTGGGTCTGTGTGTGTGTATGTGTGTGTGGTGTGTGTATGGGGGTATATGTGTGTGTTCATGTGTATGTTTGTATATGTATGTTTGTGTGTATATGTGTATATATGCTTGTGTATGTATGTTTGTGTATAAATGTCTGTATGTGCATATATATGTGTGTAGCTGTGCAAAACCTGTGCATCTTTAAACTCTGTTAGAAGATATCAGGCTTATTTCTTTTTGAAAACCAAGTTATATTTTATGAAGTTAATTATCTTGTGTGGTGCTTATATTGTAGAAAATTTCAAAATATTGAAGTTAGAGCTCTGATTTAGAGATGAAGTGAAAATCTTGCAACATGGGAAATAACTGTACACACACTTAACTCCTTTTTACCTGTGTTGACTAGAGTACTTCAAACCTTACCACCCATTTCTCAAGTGTGCCCTAAATCTGCCACTTTCCCTATGAAGAGAAACGCTTACTGTTCTAGCTTTCCAGTTTATTATTCCTAAAATAGCCATAATGATGTCAATTAAGTTTTATATTAAGATGTATATTCTATATAAATATAGTCTTTTCTGAAGGCGACTTTGAGATGGAACTGCCTCCTGAAGGATTTGGGCAGTTGTCTGGAGAAATTATTGGTTCCCAGATAAGAAGGGACCACTGTATGTAGGGTTAGCGGGTCGGTTAGCCGGTGACAACAGGACAGCATGAGAAAAGAGGGATGTGAGGATCTTGGGTCAAGTTAGAGCTAGCAGAGATCTTGAAAGGGGTGGAGCAAGGACCATGAACTGAGTGCAACTGAGTGGCGCCTATGCTGCCGCAGCGCCCTCTGGAGAGGACCTGAGGACAGTAACAGATGGTGACAACCTTCCAGCTTCAACCATCTACCAGGGTTTTGGCTGATGTTGCTGGATTCCACCGGGAAGAAGGAATGATGTAGACAGGAAGAGTAAGAGAGCCGACGCCAGAGACAAGAGAAGTGGACTGCTATGCCACCAGAGGCAGACTTCTATGTTGAGTACCTTCAACCTTTAATGACAGAGATGTCAGAATAATGAAAGCTAAGCTTTCTGTCTTGTGACCCTTTTGTTAACCTGGAAACGAACCCATCAGTTATATGTGCTTCCTGTGGATTCCTATGTAAATTCCTAATTCACATCTGCCAGGACATTTTCTGTCTTGTGATGTCTTATAAGGCTTGATGTCGTGCCTTATAAGATTTGACTGACATTCCTGTTCATCTCATTGCTTGCTTCACTTAACTCACTGGCTCTGGGTACATACACACTCCTTCTACTGTGGGTCTACATTCCACCAGACAAAACAGGGAGGTGCTATGCTTTACATTTCATCCTCTGGGTTCTGGGCTCCCAGAATCCCAGGAGCAAGTGTGGCAGATAGTAGCCTAAGATGGGGGTCCCAGCCAGGGTAAGAAATGACACAAGTTTGGGTTCCCAAACTCCAGGACACCCAGATGCCTCTGGAAACCCCAAGGAGGATGATAGGCCCTGAGCAGGGGTTCAGGGGATTGAGTTAACTCAGGGTAAGTAGGGGTGGGAGACTTAGGTAGCTCTGAATGACAAAGGCTTTCCCCTACTTGAGAAGAGAGACAGTCCTTGCTTGCCCAAACTGCTTATTCATGGTTTATCATGGAAAATATGTGAACATAACTTCATCAGGGTGGATCAGTGGTTAAATACCTTTTGTAGGAAGGAATATCAGGGAAGGGAAGCGTACTGGCTAAACACTGGGAGTCAGCCAACCTAGTTACCTCATTAGAACTCTGGGCTCTGTGCTATGTGACTAGTTGTCATGATCCTCATGTGGGGTTTTATGGTCACTTGCTCCAGGACAGGGACCGAGTCAGGAGTAGATGAAATGTTTACCATTCTCAGATATGAGAGTTACCAGGGTTTCAGAATCCGCTCAACGTTCTGAGTTTTTGTCTGGTGAAACTGTCCCACTTGCCCCACAGCCTACCACTCTCAGCAGACGGTGGTGTTGGCTCATGTCCCAACACCTTTACAGATTGTTTGCTCTACCATGATTGTCCTTTGTCCCCTCTGTCCTTGGAAATATTTCCGGAGCCTCTTTGCACAGGTCTCAGTCAGGTGGTATCAGTTTCTCAATGGCAGTGCATGAACAGTTCTAGATGTCCTATATCACCCAGTGCACATTAGTGCATGCACAGCCTGTATGGATGCTTGGTCTCTTAACTGTCAAATTGCTTAGCGAACAGTCAGGCAGAGAAGTATCTGCAGGAAAACCAAGTCCAAGTGTCTCTAGGTTATCCTCTAAGAGTCCTGTTAACTAAGAGGGCTAGAGAGGCTTGTGTTAGTGCTGTGATGGAATGCTGTAATTTACATAGGTATTGTCATGGTTTAGAAGAAAATGGGCCCATTGCTTTCAGGGAGTGGCACTTTAGGAGGTGTGGCCTTGTTGAGTAGGTGTGGCCTTGTTGGAAGAAGTGTGTTTCATTCTCTTCCTGCTGCCTACTGATGAGAATATAGAACTCTCAGCAATCTCTCCAGCAGCAGGTCTGCCTGCTTGCTGCCATGATTCCTACCATGAAGATAGTGGACAAAACCTTTGAACTCTAAGCCAGCCCCAATTAAATGTTGTCCTTTATAAGAGCTGCTGTGATCATGGTGTCTCATCACAGCATGGAAACCTGGAAACCCTGACCAAGACAGGTATTAAGACAAAATATAAGAGACCACACATGAATACACAACCGAGAGAGCTCTAAGTTGGATTCATGAAGATCAAGGAGTGTGAAACTTTTGTTTCTTTTTTTTCCAAGAAGAAAACAGATTTTAATGATAACATTAAATGCTAATATCATCAATAAATGATGAAATTAAAGTTACATGTGTAAGCTGTTGGAAAATACATAAAACAGTTTCACAAGTAATTCACAGACAAGAAGGTGACTATTTAAAGTTGCACGTATTTAATACTCACTTAAACAACATTGGGTTGGTGTGTATGTGTCAATCAACACAACAGCTCCCACCAACCATCTTGATTGATACAATGATGGCATGGACTTCTACATATTTCATTGAAAGTTCAGTTTGGTGACACAAATATTTTTATAAAAAGGAATTGCTGTATTTTGTCTATCATGATTGGTGTTATGATCGAGTCTTCCGGGAACTCAAGAAGCATTAACACTAATGTGTTCATCTTGAGCTTAGTCGAACACATAGAGCTCTGTCAGGATAATGCCTACTCAAAAGAGACACTCTGCTTTGGTTTGAACTAGCCAAGTACTGGAAGATAAAATGGAAAACATTGTGTTCTGTTCCCCTCATAAATACCTGAGTTCCCTAGGTCTAAACACTCTAGTCAGCTCATTTGGAAATAGGTTACTGCATTAATGCCTGTCTTAAATTTATAAGGAAATCAGAAGGGAGCCTAGTATGTGGCTCAGTAGCTGTAGAGTGTGGTTAAGCAGATCTGATCCTTAGCAATGGTGAAAAAAAAAGTTAGGGACAAAGCAGGAAGGTCCATTAAAACCTTGGTGTGTAGCAGAGAAAAGAATGAGATTGAAGGTAGAGAGGGTTCACGCTCACGTTTATGCTATTGATTTTGTAAAATTGAAACGTGACAATCAGAAAACTCTGGAAAGCAGAGTTAAGAAAGTAAACTTGAACAAAAACCCTGAAAAACTGTCATCCAAACATAACTCTGTGCATTTCTGGACATTGTCTCCAGGACTTGCTTGCACTGAAGTATCCCAGGAACAGCTTTGCTGGGAAAGAATGTGCCAACAAGTGAATTAATTTTGTGGAGACGCCACTTGAAATAAACAGAGTGACTGGAACCCTAGGATGGGCTCATTTTCTTCCCATGTCCTCGGAACACTAGGATAGATCGGGCTGTGGGAGAAGATGAGAGAAAAGAAAGAGGAAGGAAGGAAAGAAGGAAGGCAGGAGGTGGGGAGAGAACTAGAATTATGTGGGATCTCACATTCAGCCAGATCACTTCATTCAGGAACTCAAAACTTAATATTTATGTTGATACTCATCCTGTGATGATGCACAGCTGGACATCAGCCAGTGTAATGGTACCCAAGCTGAGCTTCCTCATCCCCACCCCAAACCTCTGTTGCTAAGGTTTATCTCTATT
Source organism: Montemys delectorum (assembly GCA_019843815.1). Lineage (NCBI taxonomy): Eukaryota > Metazoa > Chordata > Mammalia > Rodentia > Muridae > Montemys > Montemys delectorum. Next base: position 4,680 of record JADRCD010183488.1, read on the forward strand.
GCTACATTCATCAACTACACAGGGCTGGTTGCAGGGTGGAGGATAAGGAAAGCCAGTGGACAGGCCAGTGAGAATAAGTCAAGCAAGGTCATTTGGTATGCACTAGGAGGTCATAATTTTCCTGTCTCTTTGTACCTAAGGAGTAATAGTAATACTAAGTATTTGTAAAGTTTCTGTCTTCTAGGGAGCACAAAGAAAAATATTTATGTAAGTGATCAGCAGTTCTTCAACTCTAGAATAGGAAACTTGAAGCATTTTCTCACTTTATAACCAACCTGCATTGGTAGGTAGGTATCTAGTTCAAATTAATCCCCAAGTCAGTGACAGAAAAGACTGAAGCAGAAATGAGGTGTTTCCTTGAAATATACTTTCTCCAGCCCTCAGTTCATCTCCAGTAAAAACAATGGTAAAATTTAAAGCCGCCGGCCTTTGCCTTGGAGCATCAGTAGGGCTGGTACTTTCTGCATGAGTGAGGCAGGAGGTGCTGTGGACCATGTGGGTGGATGGCATGCCCCTCACTGAAATCACTGTCGCTGCAAGTGACAGTAGAGATACATAAGAAAAAGGATGAGGACCAAGTGGATTTGCTTCTACCACCTAGAGTCTAGAGGTGGCTTTGAAATGGGTGAGGCTTGACAATGAAAATCACTCTTGGGCTCTGCCTGCTGGAAATCACAGCAAGCAAACCACTTCAGGCAAGACAGACATTTTAGTGTTGCTGGTGAACCATGCTCTGAAAATCAACAACTTAACTTTAAAAACTTGAGGTTGCGGGGTGGGGAAGCAAAGCTTTTTTTCTACTAATGATGCTACTTGGTAGATTCCTCTTTACAAGGAAACACAGTGACATAAGCAACGTGTTCCCAGCACTTAGCTGTGTTACCATGAAGCCATGTCTAAAAGTTGGCAGTGGGCCTAGTGAGGACAGGCCTTGGAACTGTGCTCTTACCTAACTGATCCTTAACATTAGAAAAATGTTATATTCTTGTGTCTTGTTAGGTCTCACTTCTGAGGGGACCAGACTACAGGAAGGGAGGTGAGGGGGTGACCAAAAGACTATATTACTTACAGGATTGTCAGTTTTGCAAAGAACCATAAGAGAAATTTCCATATTCTCATCTTGCAGATAAAGGAAATGAGACCTATGGAAAATCTTATTGTTTTACAGGTTTTAAATTAAATAAGCAGGAAAATGGGTTGCCCAACACAATCAACATTGTCTGTTCTGTATCCTCCCCTTAGAGGAAACTCCACTGGCAGTGATTTGACAGCTCAGAAGAGACATGGAGTCGAGAGTAGAGGTGGGGAAAACCCTTTTCTCATCCAAGCCTGTAACTCCCCACTCATCACCCTTTCTGCCAGAGTTGGCATTTAAATAGTTTATCTTTTATGCTTCTGTAGTCATCAGCTTAAAGAAAGCATGCCATCTAACAAAATAGAATGATGACTTCAATTCAAAGTTGAAGGCAAATTTAACACCACATTTAACAATGACAGGCAGGTCTAGGGTAACTCACTTGATTCCAGAATTACTCATGGGGTTTGGGGAAATTTAGTGAAATTTATACTATACTGAAAAAATAGACTATAATCTGTATTGTAATAAAAGAACATGAAAACCAGAAATATAAAACTAAATTTTAATATCCAAGATCTTAACTGAAGTCTTTATGGCCATTACCAACAATAATAAATAATGAGTAAAGTTTCATCCAAAGAGGAAAATGTAGAGTTAAGCGTTTACCTTTGTATGGAAAGTGACATATTGGGAATGAGGGCTAAGGCTTCGAAGCACACTAGGCAGCATGGAGATAAAGAGGGAGACTGTGTGCCTATTCCTTTTGCTGTAAGATTTATTTCATAACTAAATCTAACCTCTAGTCTCAATTATTTTTAGAAATTTCTACTTTTTTAAGATCCAAGCTATATAATTGGCTTCATACAACTATAGATTAGTTTTCAAAAAAAATCATTTTCCTTCCTTTGTGTGTGATAGAAAGACACCACTGAGCCAAGAGAAATTTGCTTTACCCATTTAGTATATTATTTGTCAGTAAAAGGCATTGAGGTACTCACAGATCCTACAAGGATATTGAAAATACATGGAGGAGAAAGAAGTCAGTCACAGACAACACATACACACACACACACACACACACCAGTGATAACTAATTCAGCTATTCTTTTAAAGGGGCATGCTACTATTGAATCTATTTTCTTTTAGCATTTAAGAATGTGCAAGTTGAAAATGTAAACTTTGTGTTGCATAGACTGGAAGAGGATATCTTAAAAGATACAACTTCAGAAACAAAAGAAATCCAGGTATATAATCACTGCTTAGAATTTATAGCAGAAAAACATTATGGAGAAAATTGTCAGGATCAAATGTTTTAAATTTTGTGTTTATCTTGTGACCTGCAGTGGCATCAGAAAGCAAACCTATGTAGGTCATTCAGACCATAACTGCAGATATGCCTTAACCCATCACTGGCTACAATTTTGCAATTCTATTGCAGTATAATTATTGTGCAGATCACTGGGTTTCTCTGTACGGGCATATGCCCTATTTCTACCATACCAACTCCCTACCTACTTCTCTTGCCATGGTTTCTCCTTCCTCCCTACTCTATCATCTTTGTCTGCTAAATTCATGTCATTTTAAACATATAATTTAAGAAGAAAAAAATTTCATTAATGGACCTAACTCATAAGGTTTCATTATTGATATTTATATGCCAAGACTAATAAATAAGGAAAAAAATAAACCCAAAGCAAAACTCTCTCCTGAGACACAATGCAAGAAACCCACATTAATTTTATATATCCAATACTGTAAAAGGGCATCTTTGCTTCCCTAGCAGAACCAAGGCTGATATGAAAAATAACACAGAAATTTTTGAGTGATTTAGCCATGCAAAGAACATTGAATATATAACTATTCAAGGGAGGAGCCTTGAGATGATTTTTGAAAACTGTTTTTTTCTGTGTCTGACAAAGAACTCAAAAAAATTACAGTCAAACCAGGTCCTGGTCCCATCCTTCCTTCTTCTTTAAAACTCATCATGATCATGTAGAGATGTGTGCATAGTTTAGGTCCTGTGAAAATCATAAGAACATTAAGCTTAACTCTTTAACATATGGTGAACCTAGCATGGGAACTGCACACGACTTTAAGATGACGGCATCAGACAAATGATTACTACTATTATAAGGATCGATGACTGGCCCAAAGAAGGATATCCTGGAATAATACATAAAAGCAAAGAGTGACGGAGATGCCCAAGTGAGCTCCCAGTGAAGAGGTCAGTTCAGGACCTTTGGAAAATTCCACCAGACCCCCTTCCCCTCCTGGAAGAGAAAGGTCATGGAGAGGGGAGTCTCCCCTCCCTCCCGAGAAGGAGAGGCTAAATTACATTCCTTAGACCATGGGGTAGAGTGGGGGAACCGACCATTGGCCACCTACAGACAAAGGAAGTCCTTGCCACCTCATTCCCTATCAGTTTAAAAGTCACACTGTTCTGCCAATCATATATTGTGCCTAATGGCTTCTGCTCTGAAAACTGTATAAAAACTCTGAGTTGTTCACTCAGGGGGTCTCCAGTAAGTTAAAGCTCACCAGAGTCTTATACCAGGCCTCGCCTCAAGCCAGGTGGCAGGGCAGCTTCTGAGGCCTAGACTTGCCTGAACTTGCCCAGTTCTTGGAAGACAGCAATTTAGGCTTAGTCTCCTGAACTGCCAGTTTGAAGCCAGTCATGGAGTCAGCCTATCTCACTCTGGAAATCGTTAAAGCAGGGTATACTAATGGAGAGGATGAGATTTTTAATACCAGAGAAAATACCAGAAACAGATCTTTTTCACTGTCTGAGGACAAGAAAAGAAAGCACTAGAAAGAACAAGTGAAATTCCTCAGAACAGATGGGAGGACATGTATGAAAACAGGGGGTGGGGTGACTGTGGAATTTCTGAGTCCTGGCCTTGACCCTCATGACCTCTACCTCCCATAGTATCCCATTTCAAAATAACTCTATTCACTATGATCCATATTCTTCTTGGCCATTTTGTAGAATTTTGTCATTGACCTAATGAACTAGAAAAACAATGCTGGGGTTCCATAGAAGCTACAGCTGAGCTTGGATGCTTTTCCCAAGATACCTTTGTCCAGATGACAAACACACTTGCATGGGGAGATAGTGGGATAGCCTGAAAAGGAAATGTAAAGATAAACATAAAACTGAACACACGTGCCTGTAAAATTGTCTCTGTGGTTTCAATTGTAAGACGGAGCTCCATCGAGAGCCCTCAGCTGCAGGCGACACCCAAACTTTAAAATCAGAAAGCCAGAGAGGATTGTGATTTTCCCAACAAAGGAAATTTTTTAATGAGGAAAGATTACTCCTACACTTAAATAAGAAATGTTATTAATAGACATTCTATAATAAAAATGATTATTTTTAAAAAATCAACCCCTGTGAATAACTACGAGAATTTGCAAATATCTGTATTTGTGAGCAATTGATTTTCTCATAAGAGGTCTTCTAGACAGAAAGAAAATTAAATGAATCCTTTTAAAGCAAGAGTCTTCAAGGGAGCAGTCATGTTGAGAGAGTGAGAAGAAAAGTCTTATAAAAGACATTTCTTCTATTTATCAAAACTGAAACTTTCATGTTGTATTTGTTTAAAAACACACACATTTATCATTTATCTTTGTATCAGTGAGAAATGTTACTTTGCTCATTGATTCACCAATGTTTCTGAGCCCCTGCCATGTACCTGTGGGTTTCTAAACACTGGAGATACAGTGCTGAATGAAACTACACGAATCTTGCATTCCAGACCGTAAGTGACTTAGAAAGTGTTGGAGGACCTGACAACTCCCCCTTTAAACTGAATATGGAATACAGTTTTTCATTAACATTAAATAATTTTCAAGGTATTAGTCTATTATAGCTGGGAATGGTGATTCGTTTGGGAGGCACAGGCAGGAGGACCAGGTACACAAGGCTAGCCTTAGCTAGGTAGTCTATTTAAGTCAGTTTGGAAGACATGAAGTCTGTCTGTCTGTCATTTTTCTCTTTCTCCTTCTCTCTCATCTCTATCTCTCACTCTCATTTTCTGTCTTTCTCTTTCTCTCTGCCTCTGTCTTTTCTCCCTTTCTCCCTCCTTCCCTCCATCTCTTTCTCTCTCTCTACCTGCCCATCATTTCTACATGCCTTCTATTCATCTGACCTACTTTCTTTATTTTGTGCTCTACAAGACAAAAGTACAAAATGAGGTCTTTATTCTCTTAAATAGAATTTGAATTGTATTGTCCATGTGGTAAGTATTATTAGAACTAAAACAAAACAAAAACTTCAGAGAAGAAAATTTACATAAAATAAAACTACATCAAGATATCTTGCATCAAGATACCAAAACACAAAGTTTTAACCAGCAAAAAGTCATGCACTTGGGCTCCAAAGTAACAAATAGAAAAGTGCAATTCTGAGTGAAGCTCACCAACGTCAGGAATGTAAGTGTGTGTGTGAGTATGTGTGAGTGTGTGTGATTGTGTGTGTGAGTATGTGTGAGTGTGTGTGAGTGTGTGTGTGTTTGTGTGAGTGTGTGTGCACATGTGTTTGCATTAAAATAATGCAATTTCCCAAAATACAGCTATTTATCGAGTTAATGTGTTAGGAAGCAAATTCAGCTGAGCAATTGATTGGTTGCATATATGTAGATCATTTTGTCATTAGTTATTGTGGAAATAAAAGTAGTCTCAGCTTCTCTCCTGTATTTATTTGGATGGTTGCACGTGGTCATGGTGACTCATCGTTCTGTAAGACTCACTACTTCAGTTTCCCCTCCCAAGCTTATTTCCTGTGCCGCCTCCACCCCACTGCAGTCTGAGCCAGCACACAAAGAGTGTGCTTTATGGAATAGCTGAATGTTCCTGGAAAACACACACATCTACAACATCTGGCTAAAGTCAATTTAGTCCAATTTTGTAAGAGGTAAACCTTGGTTATTGGATCTGCGTTTTAAAACAGAATCCTATATTTAGGAAAATATTTCCTATATTTAGGAAAATATTTCCTATATTTAGGAAAAATGCTGAAAGTTAAACTTTCCTTCTGTTTTGATCAATATGCATTGATCATATATATTTTATGTATGTTATACATATTATAGTGTGTGTGTGTGTGTATGCATATATGATGACAGAGACTGATTATTGCCACTTGCGATTTTCCTTCCCCCATCCCATTTTATTCCTATTCTTCTCTCACTGTTTTTACTTGCCCCTCCTTCTCCTGTTCTCTTTCTTTCTTCCTTGCCTTCCTTCTCTGAGTTCTGTAAGCAGGTAAAGATGTAAGTGACAATATGGCTTCAGCTTCACAGATTTTTAAGGCGGGTAGAACATGGATGTTGGTACAGGGAGTGAATTCATGGAATAGGATCTCAGCCTCGCCACCTACAATCTCTGCAACTTCAGTTAAGTTAATTTCTCTCTGCTTCATTTTTCTGTTTTGTAAAATGTAGGTGAAAGTAATAATTATCTATCTCAGAGACTTTTAGGAAAAAAGTAGATTCATCTTCCAAATCCTCAGAGTCTGGCTCCAGGAAATAATGTGTAAGCACCTAGTTAATAAAACTGAGGAATAAGAGTAAAGACAAAATTCATCTTCATTCCTAGAAACAGTTTCCCTCGCACCGAGGCATAGAAAGTGTGGGAAGACATCAGCCTTGTCCATTGACCCTCCCACATTAATCCTGTCCTTTAGTGTTAAAAAAAAATCTAAAATTATTTCTCTTCACCCATTGAATTCATATGCGCACATACAAGGTCCATAAAGTGTCTGCTGCTCCCATTGCTCCAGCAATTTCAGAGAGGCAGGGGCTTTCCAGAAATTAGGTGGATGAGAGATGAATGCAGCAGAAGTGCCTTTAAAATACAGGCAGTGAAGCAAGAAAAAAATATTTACAAATGCTTCCACTAAAAGCCTCTATGAGCCTTGCTAACCGTGCCTGTCTCCTATCACACAGCTAGGAGAGATGTGGGCCCTTTCCTGAGCCATTAGCTATAAATACAGGACGAAGATTTACAGCGTGAATAACATCAAAGGCATAGGGAGAGTGTAATAGGCCAAAGGGCCCACCCATCCCCCCTGGACCAACTAGATTTTCCAGTGTACCAACCAAACCTTCAGCTTTGATGCTAAGTGTGAATTTCTCACCAGCCCTGCCACATGAGCACGCAAGAGGCTTTATAAAATATAACTCCAAGGGACCAACTCAGAAATTCTTGAAGTTAAGCAACAGATGTCTCATGAGCCGGGAGACTGCTCTGTGAGATCCTTGAATAAGGTCCTCTCAGATTGGCAGACTCCCCTGAGGGCTTTGACATCACTCACAAAACACTCACCCTCTATGAGCTGAATCGAGTTGACCTTTGACCAAATGGAAAGATCTAGTTCCTGAGAATTCTGAAATAGCCATTCATCTGTGAGGAAGTGAAAACCCAAAGCTAAGTCATCTGGACCTAGTCAGCAACCCTGAGAGTTTACAATGTGCATTGTTGATTTGTTTATTGCTGAATTCATAAGTCACTATTCTGTATTTTACACTTTCAAAAATAAATAAGCCGAGTCCGAGTGGAGCGAGAGAGTCGAGAGGTTGTCTGGTCACGTCTGGGAAACCGGTAGCCTTTGCAGCATGGCTGACCAACTGACTGAAGAGCAGATTGCAGAGTTCAAAGAAGCTTTCTCACTATTTGACAAGGATGGAGATGGGACAATAACAACAAAGGAGCTGCGGACAGTGATGAGGTCCCTGGGGCAGAACCCCACAGAAGCAGAGCTGCAGGACATGATCAATGAAGTAGATGCGGATGATAATGGCACAATTGACTTTCCTGAATTTCTGACAATGATGGCAAGAAAAATGAAAGACACAGACAGTGAAGAAGAAATTAGAGAAGCATTCTGTGTGTTTGATAAGGATGGCAATGGCTATATTAGTGCAGCAGAGCTTCGCCATGTGATGACAAACCTTGGAGAGAAGTTGACAGATGAAGAGGTTGATGAAATGATCAGGGAAGCAGACATCGATGGGGACGGTCAGGTAAACTACGAAGAGTTTGTACAAATGATGACAGCAAAGTGAAAACACTGTACAGAATGTGTTAAATTTCTTGTACAAAATTGTTTATTTGCCTTTTCTTTGTTTGTAACTTATCTGTAAAAGGTTTTCCCCCCTACTGTCAAAAAATATGCATGTATAGTAATTGGGACTTCATTCCTCCATGTTTTCTTCCCTTATCTTACTATCATTGTCCTTAAAGCTTATTTTAGAAAATTGATCAAGTAACATGCTGCATGTGGCTTACTCTGGATATATCTAAGCCCTTCTGCACTCTAAACTTAGATGGAGTTGGTCAAATGAGGGAACATCTGGGTTATGTCTTTTTTAAAGTAGCTTTTAGGAACTGTCAGCATGTTGTTGAAGTGTGGAGTTGTAACTCTGCGTGGACTGTGGACAGTCAACAATATGTACTTAAAAGTTGCACTATTGCAAAACGGGCGTTTTATCCAGGTACTCGGACACTACTTTTTGTACTGCTGGTATTGTACCAGAAACATTTTCTTTTACTGTTACTTGCTTTTTAAACTTTGTTTAGCCACTTAAAGAAAATCTGCTTATGGCACAATTTGCCTCAAATCCATTCCAAGTTGTATATTTGTTTTCCAATAAAAAAATTACAATTTAAATAAATAAATAAATAAATAAATAAGCCAAGAGAATAGTCAAGTGTGAAGACATGGCATAAGTTAAGTGTTTTATTTACATTTGCCAAAGGAAGAGCAGTAGGTTTCTAATACCAGAAGTGCGATCTCTTTGTATGACAGGTGAAGGGACTTCTATTGGGCCATACCAGTGACTGAGTCATGCTGCAACAAGCAAAGGTGACCACTAGACTCACTCTGACTATATTTCTAAGCATGAGAGGTTTCCAATGAACTAATTTAAACTGAAGAAACTTTCTGGCATGTGAAAATATGTGCTGAATAGGGGAAATGCCCCTTAGTGGAGGTAGCAAGCTGAGTCACCTTTGGACTGGACTTTCCTGGATCCTTCCCACACCTCAGCTGGTTCACTATGCAGAACCTGAAATCCAGGAAAAAGACTGCAAAGACATGAAAGAGCAACACTCTCCGGGCAACTGTGTTGGGGACAGACCATTGTTTACTTGCTTACCCTAGCTGGGGGACAACCTTAACTAGGAGTGGATGTCTTCTTAAATCTATCGTGCATTCTCCAAATGATGCATCAGCTTCAGGGATTCCAGGCAATCCTCAAGAGATGAGGAGTAGAGAGATCCATCAAAATAGGACTGAGGAAACTTAGAGAACACACAACCAAAGCCTTGACTGATCCCACTCAACTGTGCCTATAGACCTGTGTCTATTCCAGAAAGAGTGTCAGAGAGACTGATGGGGCCAAAGAAATCTATGAGGGAGGGAAGAGCAGAGTAAGTGAGGTCTTATGTGTTACAAATTTGTGTTTTTGGGAGTTGGCTTAAACTTTGAGGATGGGAGCCAGAACGTTCTTCTTTGGAAGACCCACTCAGCCTGAAGACTGGATATAGGGCTTCTTATTGAAACTGCCACCTTGGTCCTTCCTGCATGACATAAGTCCCACAAAGTCTCAGTGTTTGCTATTTCCAGGTCCCAGCTTCAGAGAAACAATTGTTCCCTTCCCTCAACCCCCACTATATAACCATATTGGTTATATTATTTGTTACTAGTGTTTTGTTCTTCATGTTCATGGTTGAAAAAACTGAGTGATTTTTTATATGTATTTTCTTTTACTATTTTGTACAGTTATATTATTAATTTAACATATTAATTCCAATTTGTTAGTGTTTGGTTCTGTTATTATTCCTGTGATTCTCACCCAGAATGCCTTATTTGTTGGAATGTTTTATAATTTTGTAACATGTTCTCAAGTTTACTACATAGGAATCATGGAAGCCATAACATAAAGACTTGCTGCTCTTTGTGATGGTTTGAGAAATGTGCCCCATGGGCTTCTGTGTTTGAACACTTACTCCCCAGTTCATGGTACTGATTGGGAAGGCTCAGGAAGTCAGTCTTAGTGGAAGTGTATTACTGAAGGGGGATGTTGAGAGTCTTAACTTCATCCCACTTTTAAGTCATTCCCTCTGCTTCATGCTTATGGTTAATGATGTGATCTCTCAGCTTCGTAACTCTACGACCAAGCTTGCCACTTTTTGCCATGCCTACCACCATAATAGAGTCACCTCTGTGAAGCTACAAGCCCGAATAAACTCCTTCTTCCATTAGCTGCATCTAGTGATATTTCTCACAGCAGCAGCAATGGTACTGATATAATACACAATTTATGCTTCCATGTATTTCAAAGCTACTGGCTCTGGACCATGTTATGGGGTTTTTCAGAACTGGGTTTTGAGGTTCTTCAGGAAATGGGGTTTCACAACCCCAGAGTTATGGGAAAATCTAGTGAATACAAGCCCTTGAGGAGCATTTCTTCCTACCAGCACGCCGGGCAGTAGAGAAGACATGTCATTATGATTGTTTCGTGGTTATCATGTGCTTCTTGTCTTCATTTTCCTATGGATTCAGCATTTTGAGACTCTCCTCATGTCAGGGACAGAGTGTCCCTGTTGTCCCTGAGAATTTGACCTTATCTGAGCAACAGTCTATTCTCGGAGGAACCATGGAGTGTTCTCGGAAAAACCATAAAATGTTTTGTCAACGCTTCCGCTCCGGCCAGGTGTGAAGCCAGGTGTACACCCCCGCCCCACTTCCTCTTAACGCTTCCTTGCTCCGCAAGTATAATTACCCTGCCCTTCTGAAGTAAAGTTAGGCCTTGACAACCGTTTCTGCTTGGCCTCGTTCCTCTCTCTCGCCCGTTTCTCTTTCAGGCTCGGTCCCCTTCGGACCCTGGTTAATTACTCGCCCCGCGGGCCGGGGCATCCTCACACAGTGTGTCCTGTTCCCGATTTTGTCTTTCTGGGATTATCAATAAATTCTGCTATCTTTGAGGTCAGTGATATACTACCTGTGCTTTTAGATCAGTTCTATTCTGTTTCTACTAGAGCATTTCCCTAGGTTTTCCTTATTTCTCGGAGCATACAATCTGAGTATCAGCACCACATTTGGTTCTAAAGGCCGTCTTTAGTGCTCTCTTCCTGCTGGTACTCAGCTCTTGTGCTGCTGCCTTGATCCTCTTCAAATGGCTGACCTGTGGGTAATGTGGAAGCAACAGTCTGATCTCCAAGCTAGGTGATCTTACAGTTTTGCTTTTGCTTGGCTTTTGTGCTTCTGTTTCTAAACTTTCGATCTTTCTTTTCCCTCACCCTCCTTCCCTGACCTCCCCACCCTTCACACGGGTGCTTATCACTAATAAAGATACCAATAGCTTTGACTTTTCTATATCTTAGTAGAACATATACATTACAGAGGCACAGGTTTGGGTCTGATAAGCTATTGCTATGCTTTGTAACATAAAAATCATGCTTGGAAAAATGGTAAGTATCCAGTAAGTGTGTCTAGACCAGTGAGTAATCAGGAGAAATGTTAACATGAGCCTCATTCAAGTTACGTTGGTAAATGCCTCTCCTGAGAACTCTGATCTGTCCACCAAAATTCCCAGGAAGACCAAGTGGGAGGCCTCGGGTCTACAGATATAGGTGTGTGCACTGTGCTGTCTTTCATGTCCTTTCAACTCCTCTCAAGGCCAATACTCTTCATCTGGGTCTCGGGCACCAAAAACAATCAGCTATTTGGTTTCCCTGAGTTTCCTGTTTCTCTCTTGCTTGCTTGATAATATCTTCGATGTCTCTTACATCTTGTTCATATGTAAGAGTCAACCCTTCTCAGATATCTGCTTGGAAAAGGGGGTGACTCATTCACATAACATTTATCATGGTTCAGCATTTCTTCCATAGACATCCCAGAAAAATTAAATATAGACAGTAGGAACCTCACTGTTGAAGATATTCAATTTTTAAAAAACAACTATACAAAATAACAATGAAAAATTCCAGGAAGGAAAATGAGTATAAATAATTTCAAGAATTTTATTCTTCCTTGCACTCTGAACCAAGATGATGTTTTTGTTTTGGCATAAATACCACAAAAAAGTATGTCAATTTGGTTGTTCTTCAAAAAAAGAAGAAGGAGGAGGAGGAGGAGGAGGAGGAGGAGGAGGAGGAGGAGGAGGAGGAGGAAAGATGCTAGGCTTGTCATTATAAATATTAAAGAATGGAAGAATGTGGGTTACCAAGTAAGAATGCAACGTAATTAGGCTCACTCTTCACCCCACCCCCTTACGGAGTTCTGTTGTGCCAGCAGAACGTGATCAAAGCTGGCCACTTCTCCTCTAAAAGCAATACAAAGGAACAGTTGTTTTAACTTAAGCAACAACTCTCTTAAAAATACTCCTAGGAAATATTTACTTGGGCAGATAGGGGAGGGAAGCTATTTCTGGTTTTTAGAGCATCTGGATGTTTGACGTATACCATAAGACTGCCCTACTGCTGACTAAAGTCAGACTTCCACATGGCAAATGAACCAAGCTCATTACACACGGAATGTTCCTTGTTTTGAGGTTATTTCAGCTGTCATAGAGATGGAGCACCACGGTAGGAGGATGAAAAACCAATAGAAATCAATTGTGTATCTACCAACATCAGAGACCCTGGGGATTTGCCATGGTCATATGGAAATTTAGGGAGAGAATATTGGCCAGTTTCCCACTGTATAATCTAAAGATGAGATGACCAACCATTGCCATCAAGATGAATGGAATCATTGATACATTTTAATTATTCATGATTACATACAACATATCCAAAGTGCCTTTTTTTTTTTCCTTTTGTGCATCTATTGTGTTATTTTGTAGCAGTGAACTCTGAAAGATTCTAGAATGTTCCTAACTTCCCAGAGATTTCCAGAGTGTCTGCAGTGGCAAATGGGGACATGTCTGTGACTGCTTGCGGCTGAGGAAGTAACTCAGAGAGGCACGTTCTCCCGCCATCACATCGTTGCTGCACTGGGTTTGAGCTATTAGGCCCCCATTTCCTGCAGTACATTGATTGAATACTTTCAGTGAGGTTGTACAAAACCTATGGATGTGTGACCGCACTGGAAAAGCCAGTTCATTGTGACCACATATGCTATTTCAGTATGTATTCTGCAAAATCGAGACTATATTGATTTAGCATGGGGCAATACTAGAATCTATAAAGAGATACTAGTCAGTGATGGCTTTGTGATCACACAGATGACAGCTGGTGAGAAATGGAAAGATTCAGGTCTCAGTGCACGACCAGGAAAGACAGTGCTAATTATTAAGCATCCGGATACCAGTTTGATAAGGGGCAGTGAACTGCACTGAATGTGGGAATGGCTATAGCACAGGATCAGATTCCAGTGGATCCCCAAGTCCTTACATGAAAATATCTGAGTATTTAACTTTCTGAACTCCTCCAACCAAACATAATCCCGAGTAAAGCTCAAGAGGTCTTCTCGTGTATTTTTTTTTTTCAGTACAAGATAAGGGAGTTGATGCTCTCTCCAGTGCCTGAAGATACCTTATGCCTATTCATATAGGGATCCCATAGACACAAGCTCTGTCCCCACTTCCCAACTGGGGCTTATTACCATTTGAATATGAAATCTGTCTCATGGGCTCCTGTGCTTGTTTCAGGCACTTAGTCTTCAGATGTTGTGGAACTTTCAGGTATTGGAGCTTCAAGGGAGGAAGTTAATCACAATCACGGGAACCTTGAGATTTATAGCCAAGTTTCACTTCCTGTCTTGTCTTTGTTTCCTGTCCCACCAACAAGTAGAACATTCTAGCTACATTCTCCTGCTACCATAAAGCCACCTGCTGCCCAGGCCTTCTCCACTGTGACAGAAGACTGCATCTTCAAACTGTGAACCAAAGTCAATCCTTCCTCCCTTAAATGGCTGTAGGCAGGAATGTTGTCATGGAAAAGAGAAAAGTAACTAATACGGAAGTCCTGGATATGGTTACCCAAGGGCATGTATTTGTTGATTGAAATACCTCATCCATCCTCTTAAAACTAAAATATATATATATATACATACATACATATATACATACATACATACACACACACACACAAACACACACACACACACACACACACAACTGTATATTACCAACTCAAAGATTTAAGGGACTGTAAAAAGCCAAGGGTAAAACTGCAAAATATAAGCATGAAATACAAACTCTAACTGAAATATTCTCACTTAGTGGAGTGAAATGCTTACACTTTCTTTCTATGAATGTCCTGGATATAAATTTTCAATGGTTACTCAATTCATAACTCTTTTCATAACTATGAGTCCAGTATTTTTTACCTTTGTCTTATTTTTTAAAATCATCTTTCAGCTGAAGAAAGGCTTTGAGCTTAAGCATAAGAATTATGACTGCTGCCTGCCGTGGACATATGGCTTCATTTATACTGTTTATAGTTATAGGAAACTATAATTGAAGGACAGTAATATGAACATGCAACACAGTTTACCCAAGTGTTTATAAATCTCTTTAAATTCATAGGAGAAAAAGTCCTAACAGATTACCTTAAATGTAAACAGTTGATTTTTAAATGTCAAAAGTTGCTACTCAGTTTAAATGTTCTTCATTTGAACGGAGCCGAGTGAACACACGGGGCTGGAAACAGTGACACCTCGTTTTCTCTCTTATTTCTAACTATAGAAACACTGACTAGCTTGCAGCATCTAATGTTGGGTTTCTATATGTACTAAGCATCTTTGTCATGCCAAGTAATATGGACCATTTAGTTTTCAAACAGTAAATTTTCTAACTGAGAAAAAGCAAACAGCATTGTCTCTTCCAAGCTCTGTCTTGGAGAAAACTTGTGGTAGTGTGTACTTGAGACTCTGTAGAGTTATTCATTCTTCAAACATGAGTGTTTAAGAAAGAGGATACCATGCTAACCCCCTCAAAACTATAAACCAGTTAAAGCAAGTTTTCTCAGGTGCTACCCCTAAAATTGTAAATAAATAAATAAATACATAAATAAAAATAAAAAATCTCTGCAAGCATGTCTAAATGTTGCTAGAGCCACATACATCCATGGCATCCAAGAGCAAACCTGTGTGGGACTAAATTGAACATAGGCAGTATAACACACGGCCTGATCCAAGGATATTACTCATGGCCCTTCAGATGGGAAGAAGACGAGCCACACAAACACTCACATGCACACACATGTACACACATGTGCACATGTGTGCACACACAGAGACACACATGTGCACGCACACACACACACACACACACACACACACACACACACACACACACCTAGATTCCACTTGAGAAATAATATGAATTTCTGTTCATCTTTCCCTTTCCCACTTCTGTTAGCCCTGTCCTCCACTCATCAGAGTATCTATCCCCTATGACTAGATTCCATTTAGGAGAGAAAGTATGTTTGTCTGGGTGCAACTTATTTTTCTTTTTTTCTTTTTTTTTTTTTTTTTGTTTTTTGTTTTTTGATTTTTGTTCTTTTTCCTCGAAACAGGGTTTCTCTATGTAGCCCTGGCTATCCTGGAACTCACTCTGTAGACCAGGCTGGCCTCAAACTCAGAAATCTGCCTGCCTCTGCCTCCCAAGTGCTGGGATTAAAGGCGTGTGCCACCACTGCCTGGTGCAACTTATTTTTCTTAACATGATCTCCAGTTCCATCCTGTCATAGTCACTCTTCTATTGCTGTGAAGAGTCTCCACAACCAAGGTAACCCTTAGGAAAGAAAGCATTTAATTGAGGCCTGGCTTACAGTTTCACAGGTTTTGTCCATTATCATCATGGTGGGGAGCTAGCTGAAGCGAGAGGTACTTGCTTATCACGTGGCTCAAGCTGCCATCAGACTTGCTGGAATCCCCCTACTTCTGCTTCCCAATTGCTGGATGGGATACAGGCATTACCTTGATTTTTTAATGCTTTTATTAATTTTTCATGTCCCTAAAATGTGGAAAAATCAACACTAGAGTTTTTTTTCTGATAATCCATTTGTCTTAGTATAACAGCTAATTAATAGTAACCTTTTCCTAGAGAAACTATATCTATAAGAACAAATTGAAATTATCTTAAAATCAGGCATTGCTGAATAAAAGATTCAGCGGGGACAAAAGGAAAGTTTCTTTTCAGGAAGTTATATAAATCTCCCAAGTATTTTAACAAATTAAAAACAAAAGACATCTTTGAAGTAGTTTTTTTACCCTGTGGCATAAGAGACTTAAAAAAGTTGTTGGCATATATTCACTGTACATAGACATGGGTTTCATAAAGACATTTTTATTCAAGTAGACTTTTTTAAAAAAAAAATTTGCTTTTTCCTGTACTGGTTTGGATGTGGGGGAGACTGCAATCAAATGCCATGAAAGGGCTGCAGGGGTGATCACGTTTTTAGGACAGCATTAGTGCCAGCTACTGCCCTACCCGCCCGCCCCCCTCTCGGTACCTCACTCAATACAAGCTTTTCAAGTTACATGCATTTAACTTTTTCTTTATAGCTGAAAAACATTCCACGGTATATGTGTGCCATTCAGTACAATTAGCCTAGAGGAACCCAAGATAAAACATATTGTTTCCTATGAATAATTGTGGTAATTTGAATGTAATTGGGCCCCATAGGCCCATCGGAGTAACACTATTCGGAGGTGGTAGCCTCGTTGGAGAAGGCGTGGCTTTGCTGCAGGGATGGGCTTTGAAGCCTCATACGATCAAGATCAAGCTACACGCAGTGTGGCACACAGTCTCCTGTTGCCTGTGAATCAAGATGTAGAACTCCCTGCTCCTTCTCCAGCACCGTGCCTGCCTGCACACCACCATGATGATAATGGACTAAACCTCTGAGACTATAAGCCAGCCCCAATTAAATTTTTCCTTTGTAAGGTTATATGGTCATGGAATCTCTTCCCAACAATAGTGAATAACTAAGATAGTGATCAAGTTCCTGTCTAAATAATATCATTCCTCTTTATATATTTACAAAATTACAGAAAGACTAGTAGGTCCTTGAAATGAAATCAGTGTTGAATTAGTCACCAGACTAAGTAATCATGCACGGTACCCACAAGAAAGAGGGCTCAGAAATAGCCAAGAAAGCTTAACTCTATTTGTTTACTCATTATTTTGAAATAAGGGAGGATCATTTGAATGCCAGTATCCATGTGAGTTTTAAATCATTTTGGGGGGGGGGGGGGAAGGAAGTTTTCTTTTGAATTATAAGCAGAGCCATAATCGTAACGCTTGGGATTTCTAAAATTCTCAGCATAGCCCCAGAACAGCTTTAACCGAAAGGCAAAGGCATCGCAGAGAAAAACTAGCTCCCTTACATTTACATCACACAAGCTTTGCCCATCTCCAAGAATGCGCAGTTTCCCTAGCACCAGCCTTTCTTCACAGGGTTAGGCTTATTGCTGATCCGCAGCAACACTGATCAATAGCAACACTGTTCATCCTTGCTTCGATTCAGATTGTAATTTCTTTTTAAACTACCTGACCCTTATAATCACATGGTGAGTGGGTCTGGCCATTCATCTTCCCCGGGTCAAGTACTTGGTCTGAATACAGTGTCGTTTGTGTTTCCGAGGTCTCTCAGCACCACGTGGTGAGCTGAGCAGGAAGACCGTCGGTTGGAGAGGATTGAAAAGAACTTTTTATGCATTGTTCTCATTGTCCTATTCTCCTCCTGGCTGGAGAAGCAGGTCCTCCTGGATACGAGGATGAAACTTTAAGAGATACTCTTTTGTTTCTAATGCAGTATCAAAAGCTATGCTATTACTGCCAGCACTAGAAACTAGTGAATGCGACCTTGTTCTGAAGGCCCAGCATTCCTGAAGAACCCTCAAATGCCTTCTGGTGAATAAAGAAAGGAAGGGCTCTACGCATCCATGCCTGCTTGGCAGATGTCTTTTCATCATAGAATGGGAATGCTTCTTTAGGGTCTGGCTTCACCATCAGACAGTGCTGTTCTGCATCTCTCCCAATTTGCATCAGAGGCTAAAGGAAACGTCATACGCTGATGGATCACTGAGACTGGGTTTCTGCCTATCTCTAAACCATCACTGAGACCAAATAAGAGGTTAAGCTGGCTGGTTCAAGTAAAGTGGCATCTGCATTCTTGGCCATTAGGATGATGTGAACGCCACCCATAGCCTTCCAGATTAAAAAAATCTACTCACCAAGAGGAAAGATAGTTTCAAAAAGAAGCCTGAGTGTCAATCAGAACTGACAAGCTGAGGAGACCGCTTGGTGAGCAAACCACTTGACCCAGAAGCATAAGGTTGGAATCTGTTTCCCAGCACCCATGTGAATACTATGGTGAATACTAGGCAGGCATGATGCATGGTGGCAGCCTACAAGCCTAGTGCTCTAGAGGCAGAGATTGGTGATTCCCCAGAGCAAACTGGCAAGCTAGATTAGCCCAATCAGAGAGCCCTAGGTTCTGAGGGGCTCTGCCTCAAGACACAGGTGGAGAAAGAGCAAGGGAGACACCCAGTGTTGACTTCTGTCCGCCACAGGCACATGCATCCATGTGCACATGAACTCACATGCATGTGAACACTAATACATACCCATGCACTCTCATACATGTAAGAGAAACAGAGTGGACAAGTGTGCTGTGGGTGCTGGTTGGTCCACCAAGTAATACAGTATAATTTGGTATGTTTAGTATGACTCAATGTGAAATTACAGATGTAATGTGAATTAGAAATAATCCCACATTTCTTAAGTAGTAAAGAAAATCTCCTTCACATTGGTTAGAACAAAACACTAAAAGCATTACTATGACATTTTATACCACAGTTTTGTTTTAAAGAAGGGACTGTAAGACACTGTGGTATTTATTGTATAAAAGAAATGCTTTAGATTACATCAGTGTTGATTAACTGACTTGGTTGTTATTTAACCAATTAACATTATTCACACCAAAATTTTAAGAAAAAAATGATTTTATATAGATGTTTACTTTTTGCATATTTTTAAAGATACCATGCTTATAGAAGAAAATTTGAAAATAGGTGAATTTCATAGGAGCCATGAAAGCTAGAAATGAAAGGCGTAGGTCAATATTTACCAAGTGCTGGTGCTCAGGAATTTCTAACCTTGAATTCTATGTCTAGGGAAAAAGATGGATCTTCCAAAGGTAAAGGGAAAATGCAGAAGGTGATGAAAAGGCTTACAGAACTGAGTGGTAACAGAGCAACAATGACAGTAGCTACTATAGGTCAAAGGAAGCCTGCCACACAGAAATGTAATGATAACTGAAGGAGTTTGGGCTATCAGGAAGAAATGAACCCAACATGGAGATTATGAGGAATGATCTTCACACCCATTCTTTGTAAAAGACTTCTAACCTGTGTTCAGTGGTTGAATAACAACTATGTGTTGCGGGATATTTGATCACACTGTGAACCCTGAGATCGTCTTGTTTACTGAAGAAAGCTGTTTCTAGTTGTCATGTGGCTCACCCTTAGCATGCCCCTTTAATCCTAAACAATGAAAGTAAAGTTAGTTGGTAGAAGGAAGCACCATGCTTTCAAGTGATGTCCAATTGAGTAGCAGGCAAAGTGATGAGTCAGAGAAAGATTCGACAGAATAAGATCTTTCCAACTCTCATGAGAAGAGAGAGGAAAGGGAAGCTACTTGAGGGGCAGAAAAAAGGAATAAGGCAGTTTTACTGGCACTGGGAGAGTTTTACAGGGTAAGGTTGAAGAGTGAATGAGCTAGACATAGGTGAAGACAGAATGAGCCAGAAAATGAGAAGGAGCCAGAAGTTAGTAGGAGGCCAAGCAGAGCAATTCAGGAGAGGCTGAGAGAGAAGGAAGATTGATCAGTGTGGAGAGGAGTTGGAGTTAGACAACTGAGTTGACCAATCAGCCGAGTTCAAAAAGAGCTAGAAAGGATTAGTTTATTTGGCAGTAAGTCTCAAGAGGCTGAAAATATTCTAGGCCTAGACAAGATTGTATGGAGGCCTTAGCAGTAAGCCTCGGAGACGACAATTACATCAGGCGAATAAAAGTTACTTTTACAACTATGACCTTAAGTATAGTTCTGAAAGTGTACAGAGGGAATACTTATAACAGACATAGGAAATTATACGACACATAAATGAGAGTTCAATGTCTGTCCATGACTACAGCTGGCAAAGTGGGGACACTACAGATGTCTAGAGTTAGACACTTAAAATTTGATAGCCAGGGTTGCCATAAAAATAGTCAAATAGCAAAATACTGAAAATAGGAGTGGCCAGCCTCAGGAAGGAAGACAAAAGCAGAAATACTACTTCCATTTAATTTCAAAACCTTTGAAAATTATTTATGTATTGATTGATTTACTGACTGATTGATTGATTGATCCTCCATTTGCATGTATGCCTGCATGACTGAGGAGGCCATCAGATCCCATTATACATGATTGTGGTCCACCATGTGGTTTCTAGAAGAGCAGCGAGTGCTTTTAAATGCTGAGCCATCTCTCCAGCCCATTTCAAGACTTCTTATTTGCAATAACCAAGACTTTTGGCGTTAGTATACAAGCACAGTGGTAGCTCCCCTTCCCACATCCCCACATCAGCTGTATCTTCTACCTCAATCTTGATTAACTGATATTGATGGAGAAGGAAACCAATCTAGCGGACAGGGAAAGATAACATTTTAAACAAACACAGTTCTGGTGCAACTGGACATCAACCAGTGAAGATCCAAGTCTGACTTTATGCAAAATTAATTCAAAATGCCTCTTTATTTAAAGGTAATAAAGAGATACATTACTCATAGACACAAAAGAGAAAACTTTTTGAACCTAGGGCTAGGCAAAGAGTTCTTAGTACCAGAAACATAAGCATCAAATAAATATGGATAAGTGGAATTTCATCAGAATTAAAATCTTTCATTCTGCAAAAGCCACAGATGACTGGAGAAAAAAAAACCCATGAGCTTCATCTTAGGGTTTCTATTACTGCAGCAAAACACCATGACCAAAACGCAGGTTGGGGAGGAAAGGGTTTATTTGGTTTACACTTTCCACATTGCTATTCATCATCAAAGTTAGGACAGAAACACAAACAGGGCAGGATCCTGGAGGCAGGAGCTAATGCAGAGGCCATGGAGGGGTACTGGTTACTATCTTGCACTCCCTGGCTTGCTCAGCTTGCTTTCATATAGAATGCAGGACCACCAGGCCAGGGATGGCACCATACACACTCTATTGATAACTAACTGAGAAAATGCCTTACAGAAGGATCTCACATACGTATTTCTTCAACTGAAGCTCCTTCTTCTCTGATGACTCTAGCTTGTGTCAAGTTGACACTAAGCTAGTCAGTACGAGCCATATATATACTGTGGCAACCAGTGATTTTCACATTTTCTTTAAAATTATCTATTCAGGGGCCAAAAAAGTGGCTTGTTGTTTAATATTCTAACTGCCCTTCTGAAGGACCTGGATTTAATTCCCAGCACCCATATGGTGCCTCACAACCATCTGTAACTTCAGTTGCAGGGGTCTTAACACCATATTTTGTCTTCCATGGGCATCAGGCATGTATGTGGTACACAGACATATATGCAAACAAAGTACACATTCACCTTAAAGATAATAAGAGTTAAAAAAAAAAAAAACTATTCAATTAGCATGTGACCTAACTGTGGGACATTTATCCCATAAAAAAATATTACAATAAAACCTATACATGCATGTTTATGGCTATTTCACTCATTATTAATACAGAACTTGTCAGATGTTCCTCAGCAGGTAAATATGCCAGGATGAAGCCACACTACGGAACCATACTCACATTACAAAGAAAATGCTAGTTGACTATATATATAAACTGGAGTAGATCTCCTAAGAACTGAGATTAAAAGTGCCCACCATAAAAGCTACATGCTATATAGCTCTGGTTCTGTATCACTGTGGAAAACGGACTAAGCCATAACATGTTCATCACTAAAACATGGCTTCTGTTTCCTTCCATCCTACTGACAGGAAGAATGGCTTGGGCCTGCAAACCTTCACTGCTAAGTCTTTAGTGATACAAAATTTAAAAAGATAAATAAATAAACCTTTCACATTATTTGGGGTAAATCCCTAATTTCTAGTACTATCTTTCTTCGTCAGAGTTCAGTACTTCCATTCTCCTGTTACAGCACGAATACAAAGCAAGCATTCTGAGGTGAAAGCTGGAATCAGTATGCCCTAGCTGAGGCTAAGTGAGTTCATCACTCATCAGCTGTCTGCCCATGCCTGAAGCTTTCAGAGTGAGCAACTACTGTCTAACGGTACTTAGAGTAAACACTTAAAAATTTGTACTTTGGGTTGGCCCAAGTGGGAATTAGTGCTCTTTCAAGTTTATTTAAAGACGCCTTGGTTCAGTTCTAGAAGACTCCCTTGAAAACAAGTAGAGGAGTTATGTATGCAGGGCCCACACAGGAAATCTGAGTTTGCTTTCCACCACTCTCAGGAAAAAAATTCAATTTCACAACCTCCAGGAACCCACTGGGAGTAACTAGGTGACAGACTTCTTAAAACCCTGCAAGCAGGAGCCCTGTGGGCTCCTCAGTTCAGTGTTTGAGAGGATTATTTGGATAACAATGCTCCCTGGTTAGCCTTTTCATGCCATTCAAAATGATCACCAAGACAACGTTAAATTCAGCATGCTGAGACATGTATCTGAGTTACAGGAAATTAGACTGGCATCAGCCATCAGCTTAACCTTCACTGGTCCCTGTTCTTTCTCTTGCTTCTCTCTTGCCGCCCTTCCCTTCCTCTCCACTTCATTTCATTGGAAGACAGGGTCACAGGTAGCTCAAACTGGCCTGGGCTCTTGCTGTGTAGCCAGTGGATACTAACTCCCTGATCCTCCTGCCTCCCCTTCACACTTGTTGAGATTCCAAGCGTGGATTATGGCCTGGGTGAGGGTTTCCTTCCACACTCCCTTTTCATTAAAGACAAAATGACAAACAAGGACAACTGTCAAGAGGTGGGGCAAGGTTAAATATAAACACTCTGTGACACATTTTATACAGAGGATACTCAATGTATTTGTTTCAGGGAGTTATGCTGCACTAGATTTCAAATTCCCCTTACTCCCTCCCTTGTTTATGTATCTCTGCCCTCTACTGGAAGCAGCAGCCTTCTGCGACTATCTTCAAGATACCCTGAATCCAGCCACAACCATCTGAACAACTCCATTTGGCGATGCTGTAGATGGGCCATCAAAATGCATTTTGTCTAGAAAACTTGATTTTCTAGAGGCCTTCTAATTGAGGAAAGAAAATTAATTCCTGTCACTTTGTGAGGGAAAAAAGATCAACAGGAGAGAGTGGTCCTTAGAGTCTGGCCAACTGCTGAAGCAGCCAGTGATCCCAAAGTAAATTCATTCCTGTACACTTCCTCCTTCCCCATGCTTGCATTTTCTTATGATGCATAAAGTATCGCCCAGGCTTGCCTTAGACTCACTGTAGTGGAACGTGGCCTTGAACTTCTGACTATCCTGACTCACTTCCCAGAATTCTGACTGGTTTATATGGTGCTGAGGATTGGGCCCATGACCTTGCGCATGCTACGTAAGCACACTACCAAACTGAGCTCCATTCCTTGGCATGATAGTAAGTGCTTTTTATATGTCAAATGCCAAGACATATGCTCTCTGTGAAAAGGACTACATTCATTTGGCTCATTCATAATCTTTATGCCTAAACCTGTAATAGCCTGGCAAAAAGCTGACTCCAAATACATGTCCAATGGTCAAGTATGTATTGAGGAACTATTATGGGATGGAAGTAGGGTGGAAACAAGGAAGTGAAGCAGAAAGAAACTTCTGGATGCTGTGATCCTAATAAGAAAACATCTTGTTGGGTTTGGGGGAAAGTCACTGCCCTTGTCCCAGGAGCAGTTTACTCCGTGTCCACTCAAAGCCACATCAAATGTATTTCTCAGATGTGACAGTGATTCTTTCTCTCTGAAGTTCTTATTTTTCACCATGAATTTGAATTTTCTGCACAAAGAAACAAAGAGTACACAAACTCCAAAATATTGTGTGTTTTTTTTGTGTGTGTTTGTTTTTGCTACAACCATGCACCTGTTCCTTGGGTCCCAAGGGAACCGAGTCACCCTGTTCTCACTATAGATTTACCTAAACAGGCTGCAATTCCAAACATCCTGGATATAAAACTCGGACACTGTTATCAAAAGCAGGGAGGATGCTCACTGTCCCAGTGCTAACATCTTCAAGGTGTGGCCTTCCGTAGATGCTGCTGTGGCTCTTGGCATGCTTACAGTTCCTTCAGACAGTGTGTATGGCTTGCTATTCTATCCTGTGCCCATATCTTATATCAGAAGATACCATTCCCATGAGAAACACTGCACTATATTCAGAGGGAACAGTACTCTTACTACTGGCTGTTCTGAAAAACTGTATCTTAGACTCAATAGTCATGCAGGACGACAGGGACAAGATCCTCTCAGCCTCTGAGCGATGGTGGTGGATCTGCAACCCTCTCTGCCCCTTCCCTGCAAGCGGAGAGCCTGCCTTCAGGGAGTGCTTTAACCCAGGGACCCTGGTGAGATCCCCCATTTTCTCCCAGGTGACTTTCTAAGGTGAGACCAGCTGGGAGGTACAGGCCTCACAAGTCACAGAACAGCCTGGTCAGGATCATTTCTACCACAGACCACACCTGGGGGGACAACAAACCCACAGCCCTCTCTGCACTTTCCCCACAAGCAGAGACCCTGTCTCCAGGGTGTGCTCTGACCCCAGGACTCAAGATGGACAACTGATCCACAGCCATCTGTGTCTGGGATTTACCAGAGGAGAGCTGATCTCTCAGAAGTACTGACACAGGCTTACAGACCCATGGGAGGAACAAGCTCTAGTTAGAGACAGCAAGAACATCTAACACCAGAGATCAACAGATGGTGAAAGACAAAAGCAAGAATCCTACCAACAAAAACTAAGACTAGGTTCTGGCTTCATCAGAACCTAGTATTCCCACCAAAGCAAGTCCTGGAAATGCCAAAACACCAGAAAAGCAAGATTTGGATCTAAAATCATATCTCACGATGGTGCTAGAAGGATTTAAGAAGGACATGAATAACTCCATTAAAGAAACACAGGAGAACACAGGTAAAGAGGTACAAGCCCTTAAACAGGAAACAAAAAATTCCATAAGGAATTACAAGAGATCACGAGTAAATAAGTAGAAGCCCTTAAAGAGGAAACACAAAAATCCCTTAAGGAATTACAGGAAAACACAAAGAAACAGGTAAAGGAATTGAGCAAAACCATCCAGGACCTAAAAATAGAAGTAGAAACAATTAAGAAATCACAAAAAGAGACAACTCTGGAGTTGGAAATTTTAGGAAAAAAGTCAGGAAACATAGATGCAAGCATCACCAACAGAATACAAGAGATAGAAGAGAGAATCTCAGGGGCAGAAGATACCATAGAAAACATTGACACAACAGTCAAAGAAAATGAAAAATGCAAAATGTTCATAAACCAAAACATCCAGGAAATCCAGGACACAATGAGAAGACCAAATAGGTATAGAAGAGAGTGAAGACCTCCAGCTTAAAGGACCAGTAAATATCTTCAACAAAATTATAGAAGAAAACTTCCCTAACCTAAAGAAAGAGATGCCCATGAACATACAAGAGCCTATAGAACTCCAAATAGACTGGACCAGAAAAGAAATTCCTCCCGACACATAATAGTCAAAACAACAAATGCACAAAACAAAGAAAGAATACTAAAAGCAGTAAGGGAAAAAGGTCAAGTAACATATAAAGGCAGGCCTATCAGAATTATACCAGACTTCTCAGCAGAGACTATGAAAGCTAGAAGATCCTGGGCAGATGTGATACAGACCCTAAGAGAACACAAATGCCAGCACAGACTACTATACCCAGCAAAACTCTCAATCATCATAGATGGAGAAACCAAAGTATTCCATGACAAAACCAAATTCACACAATATATTTCCACAAATCCAGCCCTTCAAAGGGTAATAAATGGAAAACTCCAACACAAGATTACATTTTGCTCTGAAAAAGCAAAAATGTAATCTTCCAACAAAACTAAAAGAAGATAGCCACATGAATGGAATTCCAGCTCTAACAACAAAAATTGCAGGAAGCAACAATTACTTTTCCTTAATATCTATTAATATCAATGGACTCAATTCCCCAATAAAAAGACATAGACTACCAGATTGGATATGTAAACAAGACTCAACATTTTGCTGCATACAGGAAACCCACCTCAGTGATGAAGACAGACACTACCTCAGAATAAAAGGGTGGAAAAAAAATTCTCCAAGTCAATGGTCCCAAGAAAAAAGCTGGAGTAGCCATTCTAATATCGAATAAAATCGACTTTCACCCTAAAGTGATCAAAAAAAGATAAGGAAGGACACTTCATATTCATCAAAGGTATGATCTACCAAGATGAATTCTCAATTCTGAACCTCTATGCTCCAAATCAAAGGGCATTTACATTCATAAAAGAAATTTTACTAAAGCTCAAAGCACACATTGCACCACACACAATAATAGTGGGAGATTTCAACACCCCACTCTCTGTAATGGACAGATCATGGAAACAGAAACTAAACAAGGACACAGTAAGATCAACAGAAGTTGTGAAACAGATGGATTTAACAGATATCTATAGAACTTTTTATCCTAAAACAAAAGGATATACCTTCTTCTCAGCACCTCATGGTACCTTCTCCAAAATTGACCATATAATTGGTCACAAATCAGGCCTCAACAGATTCAAGAAGATTGAAATAATTCCTTGCATCCTATCAGATCACCATGGACTAAGGCTGCTCCTCAATAACACCATAAACAATAGAATGCCCACATACACGTGGAAACTTAACAACACTCTCCTCAATGATAACTTGGTCAAGGAAGAAATAAAGAAAGAAATTAAAGACTTTCTAGAGTTTAATGAAAATGAAGCCACAGCATACCCAAACTTATAGGATACAAGAAAGCAGTTTTAAGAGGAAAACTCATAGCTTTAAGTGCCTCCAAAAAGAAACTGGAGAGAGCATATACCAGCGATTTGACAGCATATCTGAAAGTACTAGAACAAAAAGAAGCAAATTCACCCAAGAGGAGTCAAAGGCAGGAAATAATCAAACTCAGGGCTGAAATCAACCAAATAGAAACAAAAAGAACTATACAAAGAATCAACAAAACCAAGAGCTGGTTCTTTGTGAAAATCAACAAAATAGATAAATCCTTAGCCAGAAAAAATAGAGGGCACAGAGACACTATCCTAATTAGAAGATGAGAAATGAAAAAGGAGACATAACAACAGACCCTGAGGAAATCCAAAAAATCTGAGAGCCTACTACAAAAGACTATACTCAACAAAACTGGAAAACCTGGATGAAATGGACAATTTTCTAGACAGATACCAGGTACCAAAGTTAAATCAAGATCAGATCAATGATCTAAATAGTCCCATATCTGCTAATGAAATGGAAATAGTAATTAATAGTCTCCCAACCAAAAAAAGCCCAGGACCAGATGTGTTTGGTGCAGAGTTTTATCAAACCTTCAAAGAAGACCTAATACCAATACTCCTCAAACTATTCCACAAAATAGAAACTGAAGGCACTCTATCCAATTTGTTCTATGAAGCCACAATTACTCTTATACCTAAACCACACAAAGACCTAATGAAGAAAGAAAACTTCAGACCAATTTCCCTTATGAATATCGATGAAAAATACTCAATAAAATTCTTGCAAACTGAATCAAGGAACACATCAAAACGATCATCCACAATGATCAAGTAGGCTTCATCCCAGGGATGCAGGGATGTTCAATATACGGAAATCCATCAACGTAATTCACTACACAAACAAACTCAAAGAAAAAAACCATATGATCATCTCATATGAGAAAGCATTTGACAAAATCCAACATCCCTTCATGATAAAAGTCTTGGAAAGATCAGGAATTCAAGGCACATACTTAAACACAGTAAAAGCAATATACAGCAAACCAGCAGCCAACATCAAACTAAATGGAGAGAAACTTGAAGCAATCCCACTCAAATCAGGGACTAGACAAGGCTGCCCACTCTCTCCCTACCTATTCAATATTGTACTTGAAGTCCTAGCCCAAGCAATTAGACAACAAAAGGAGATCAAAGGGATATTAATTGGAAAGGAAGAAGTCAAATTATCACTATTTGTTGATGATATGATTGTATACTTAAGTGACCCCAAAAATTCCACCAGAGAGCTCCTAAACCTGATAAACAACTTCAGCAAAGTAGCTGGATACAAGATTAACTTAAGCAAATCAGAAGCCTTCCTCTACACAAAAAATAAACAGGCAGAGAAAGAAATTAGGGAAACAACAACCTTTACAATAGTTACAAATAATATAAAATACCTTGGTGTAACTCTAACTAAGCAAGTAAAAGATCTGTTTGACAAGAACTTTAAGTCTCTGAAGAAGGAAATCGAAGAAGATCTCAGATGATGGAAAGATCTCCCATGCTCGTGAATTGGCAGGATTAATATAGTAAAAATGGCCATCTTACCAAAGGCAATATACAGATTCAATGCAATTCCCATCAAAATTCCAACTCAATTCTTCACAGACTTAGAAAGAGCAATTTGCAAATTCATCTGGAACAACAAAAAACCCAGGATAGCCAAAACTATTCTCAACAGTAAAGGAACCTCTGGTGGAATCACAATCCTGGACCTTAAGCTCTACTACAGAGCAATTGTGATAAAAACTGCATGGTATTGGTACAGTGACAGGCAGGTAGATCAATGGAACAGAATTGAAGACCTGGAAATGAACCCATGCACCTATGCTTACTTGATTTTTGACAAAGGAGCTAAAACCACACAGTGGGAAAAAGACACCATTTTCAACAGATGGTGCTGGCTCAACTGGTGGTTAATATGTAGAAAAATGCAAACTGATCCATTTCTGTCTCCTTCTACAAAGCTCAAGTCCAAGTGGATCAGGAACTTCCACATCAAACCAGATACACTGAAACTGATAGAAAAGAAAGTGGGGAAGAACCTCAAGCACATAGGCATAGGGGAAAATTTCCTGAACAGAATGCCAACAGCTTATGCTCTAAGATTAAGAATTGACAAATGGGACCTCATAAAGCTGCAAAGCTTCTGTAAGGCCAAAGACACTGTCAATAGGATAAAATGGCAACCAAGAAATTGGGAAAAGATCTTTACCAACCCTATATCTGATAGAGGGCTAATATCCAATGTATACAAAGGACTCAAGAAGTTAGATTCCAGAGAACCAAATAACCCTACTAAAAAATGGGATAGAGAGCTAAACAAAGAATTCTCAACTGATGAATATCGAATGGCTGAGAAGCACCTAAAGAAATGTTCAACATCCTTAGTCATCAGGGAAATGCAAGTCAAAACAACCCTGAGATTCCACCTCACACCAGTCAGATTGGCTAAGATAAAAAACTCTGGTGACAGCAGATGCTGGAGAGTTTGTGGAGAAAGAGGAACACTCCTTCATTGTTGGTGGGATTGCAAGCTGGTACAACCACTCGGGAAATCAGTTTGGCGGTTCCTCCGGAAATTAGACATAGTTCTAACGGAGGACCCAGCTATGCCACTCCTGGGCATATACCCAGAAGATGCTCCACCATGTTCATAGAGCCTTATTTATAATAGCCAGAAACTGGAAACAACCCAGATGTTCCTCAACAGAGGAATGGATACAGAAATTGTGGTACATCTATATAGTGGAGTACTACTCAGCTTTTTAAAACAATGAATTTATGAAATTCTTAGGGAAATGGATGGATCTGGAGAATATCATCCTGAATGAGGTAACCCAATCACAAAAGAACACACATGGTATGCATTCTCTAAGAAGTGGTTATTAACCCTCTGATAAGTGTAAGAACAACCTACAAACCACAAGAAACTCAAGAAGAAGGAAGACCAAAATATGGACATTTCATTCCTTCTTAAAAGAGGGAACAAAATACCCACAGAAGTTGCAGAGACTAACTATGGAGCAGAGACTGAAGGAAGAACAAGCCAGCCTGATATAGCTGTCTCCTGAGAGGCTCTGACAATACCTGACTAATACAGATGTAGAGGCTCACAGCCATCCATTGAACTGAGTACATGGTAACCAATGAAGGAGTTAGAATAAGGACCAAAGGAGCTGAAGGGTTTGCAGCCCCCTTAGGACAAACAACAATATGAACTAACTAGTACCCTCAGAGCTCCCAGGGACTCAACCACCAACCAAGGACTATACATGGAGGGACTGATTATTCTGGCAGCATGTGTATAGTAGAGGATTACAAAGTTGAGCATCAGTGGGAGGAGAGGCCCTTGGTCCTGTGAAGGTTCTGTGTCCCAGTGTAGGGGAATACCAGGGCCAGTAAGTGGGAGAAGATGGTGTGGCAAGCGGGGGGAGGGGGGAAGCCACAGGGGTTTGTTCTTGTTGTTTTTTGGGTTTTTTTTTTTTTTTTTTTGGTCTTTTTTTTTTTTTTTGAGGGGAAACTTGGAAAGGAGAAATCATATGACATGTAAATAAAGAAAATATCTAATAAAAAATAAAAATAAAAATATAATTAAAAAAGTATCTTTGCCATATTTTAATGACCTACATGCTTAATGTTAAGACTGTCATTCAATCTAAGAGGCCAGCTAATCTCAGTCCTGTCTGAGAGCACAAGGCACTGAGTGAGATTTCTTTGGTTTGAACCAGATGCAGACATAGTCACAAAAGCTTCCTGCTTCATTTTCTAGTATAGAGAGACGATGTGTAAGAGCTGGAGGATGAGGAGGAATGCTGTGTGCATGCTGTCTTCTGGGTGGTAAACACCCATCACACTCAGGAATTCCCAGCAGTGGGAAAGTATGCACAAGAACATGCGGGGCGGGCTGAACTTCTCACATGGCATGTGGTGGAGGAGCTCCACCTTCCACCTCTTACTGAGAAGCTACTGGCAGGCTACAGTGCTTGGGGGTGGGGAGGGGAATCATTGTAAGGGTATGGTCACGGGTAGAATTCCCATACCCTCACAAACAGCTTTACACTCAAGCACAAATAAACAGCACTTAGTGAGTTATAAAAAACCTAAAATGAATAATAAAAAACCCCATAAAGCTGGGTGGGAATTGTTGAAGAGGATGTGGACAGAGTCAGAGAAGGGGAGAAAGGGTAAATATGATCATAGTTCATTGTACAGTGCATGACAGCCTCAACATTAAAGAAAAATTTAAAACATTTCAGAGCAATTCTACAATGGACTTGAGGGAAACCTTAAGCTTTATTTTTCTCATTTAGCTATTCCCTTTGTTTTACATTTAAATCTTTTCAATAAAGTAAGTTTCATGTTCTAAATACCTTTGTGAAAGTTTCCTCAAATTAACACTTTTTAAAAGTATACAGGAACTAAAGTTCCTGTCATAGATCACTGGCCAGTGTACCAGGCAAAATAATATTTTAAGCTCCAATTTTAAGTAAAGTTGCTAAGTTATGCCCTAGTTTTTGAAAGAGCTCTGCTGTTGTGGGGCACCCACTGTGAAGAGAACAGGAGCAAATGGGTGTGGTCACAAGGACAAACTTCCTTGGGAGCACTCAGCACAGGGCCATTTTGCAGATGCCACTGAAACTCTCCTTCAGCTATGAGATGGCAGTGCACCCACCTTTTGGTGTACAAGTTACAAGGGCACATGGAAGAGAAGACCTTGTGGGAGTTGGCTTGGCAGGCTGGCACTTACCCGACAGCATGTGCATACATTGCTCTCGGAACACCCATGAAAATAGTCTGATCCGGGCACCAGAACACTTCAGTGTTCCAGACTCCCACAAAAATGGCTTCTGTGAGAATAACTCATTTGACAATCCAAAATTAAACATGTTAACCAGTGATCCAGAAATATGTGGGGGCTGGAGAGCTGGCTCAGTGGTTAACAGCACTAACTGCTCTTCTAGAGGTCCTGAGTTCAATTCTCAGCAGCCACATGGTGGCTCATAGCCATCTGTAATGGGACCTCTTCTGGTCTGAAGATAGCTACAGTGTGTATATGTATATATATATCTTTAAAAAAAAAAAAGGAACTCCAAGAAATAACACTTAAAAAATAAAACTCCCAGCAGAAATATGTGGAATGTCCCACCATGATGTATAGTCAGCAGCAAAGGTCCAGGAAGCCTGGATTCCATGGAAAGAGTCCTCAGGAATCAGAATTAGCAGACATCTCCAGAATCATCTTTATTCTGCTTGCAAAGACATAATTATTTTGTTAATATTTCACTTGTTCCCATTTAAAGGTTTCAGAGCCACATTAAATAGTGCTATCATTAGCAAACTGCTATGTAAGAACATTATAAAACACAAATGATAAAGTAAGATAAGCCCTGTTACAGCATTCATATTAGTGCATTAAAACATTGATTCAAAAAGACAAGACATCTGATTCCTATTTGAATGAAGAATGATTAAAAGATGGCATCTAAATAAACTCTAAAACTTAAGTAAAAACTAAATATAAAAATGAAATCCCAAATCTGTACCTTTAGGAACATTACTTTGTGAAGACAGGACCGAAAGATACATGTGTAAGCAGTGTTCTGTGGGACACAGGGAAAGTACATAATGGCCACCAATGCAGGCCGCGTGATGAAAGTGGCTCAGTGCAGGACGAAACGGGAACCTTTAGCATCTGAACAGAACAGATACCGGGGGTTCTTCAGACACTTCTTCCACCTTTCACTGAACAGTACAGTAACTACACGTTCTTTAGTGTGCACTGAATTAAACAGTCCATATGAAAAAACATAGTTATCCTTACTATCTTCACTCTGCAATTCACATCAAATGCATATATACACTTTGGGAAAAGATTCATTGATTTTATTCAGAGATGGATAAGAACAATCCAATAGTGAGAGAGCACTAATGATCTGCACTGCTGTGGACCACAGGGGTTAAGACATCCCACCAACAGGTATGTTAAGGGTTTCTTTCCTACTGAGAACATTTACTGGGCAAATGAAATTTAAACTTGGGTTTTCTTTTTAAATAAGATAACACAATTATGTTACACATGTTACACAGTGACAGAGGTGCAGGTAGAGTATACACACAATCAAATAATCCCCAAAATTCAGTCAAACAATATAAATAAATTATAAATGAAAGGCATATACAACGTGAGCAAAACCCAACAGTTGTTGAACTAAAAAGCAGGGAAGTTGAGCTAGCAAGGGTATTTAGAAAAGCCTTGGGTATTAGAAAATATCAGATTGAATCCAAAAGAACCTCCCCCCACCCTGGTAAAAATGGCAAAGTGTGGAACCATCATTTTACACCACAACCTCAAAGTAATGGTAAGAGAAAGTGATCTCAAGAGTTGGCCTGCATGGCTCAGACACCATCATGCAGTCGTCCACAGCTTAGACACCATCATGCAGTTGTCCATCCACAGCTTCAATCGGGGCTCAGCCTTTCAGTCCCCACACGATCAGACAGATGATCACAATTCCGACCACGAGGATAAAAATGATGATGCAGAGGGTTTTCCTGGACTTGCGCTGCGAAAGCGAGAAGACAATGTGGTAAGTCAATGAGGGAACCCTGCTGCAGCTGAATGCCACTCAGTTTACTTTGGGAACAATTTGGAGACTTCATATTTGGGGCTGAGATTTTTACAACACATATGGTATTGTTTTTTCAAAAAATACTTTTCTTGAAATAACAATATAATTGAAGGAGCATTGTTTCTTAATTGCTGATAGTTTTCCTGGGAATATGGTTGAACTGAAGAAGGAAGAAACCAGTAGCTGGAGAGATAGATGGCTTGGTGGTTAAACCACTGACTACACTCTTCCAGAGGACCCAGGTTCAATTCCTAGTACCCACATGACAGCTCACAACGGTCTGTAACTCAAGCATGTGGTACACAGACAAATGCCAATACATAATGTTGGAACATGGTGCAAGAATGGAGTCACGTAAGAGGAACTCTCAGTGCTTATGAGAAAACTCCAAGAAAACAAGGTCTTGTGACCTCAGTTTCTTTAAAAACATACAATCGTAACTGGAATGTGTTTCTGTATCCTCCCAGGTATAGTGGAAGAAATGAGTTTACCTTGGATTATTCATTACAGCTACATATTGTTGTTTATGTGCCTCTATGGAAAAACACGTGTTTGCATTTGGCCTGTCCTTGTGATTGTATACTTTACTCATGTGACTCTTTTTAACCCTGAGCATAAATTGTCTAATGCTCTGAATACAGCTGGCTGCTGCATGAGATTTTATGAGTCTGTCTCATGTTTAAGCTCCATTCTCCCAGGTTCAACTGCCTTTAGAACAGTCACGCACATAAAATAAGTAAATAAAAATGTTTAGAAAAGAAAGAAGAAACTGTATTAGGTATATATTGTTCAGTGACAAAGCATTTGCTTGGTATGCAAGCTCCTGGGTTAGACCTCAAGTTCTCCCTCAACCCCCAATAATGCAAAGGAAGATAGAAAGAAAGAAAGGTTATGAGCTACATGATAGACTGAGAATACCTAGAAATGAGGACAAAGAATAGCCCCATAAAGTGTCAGTGTCACAAGCCGCCAAATGCACAATGGTGCTATGATGAAAAATGGTGCTAACGCGAACTTTTCAGGTTAGAGGGGAAAGTAAAAAGCAACTGAAAAATATCTAAGAAGTTACAATACTGTAATCAAGACTGAAGAAAGTGGTAATTATGAAGAACAACAAAACTTGATGTTTTTAGAAGGGAATCAAATGAGATCTTATGATGTTCAGAACCATTGAAAGAGTCTAACATGTTGTACAATCATTCGCAGCCGTAATGTCTGTGTCATATCTGAAGCATGATTTAAACTTCACAAATATATAGTCTCCCCACATTAATGAGATTCCCTTGAGAAATAAATTTGTATCTATTAAATGGTCTGCTACATGTTGACATACTATGTAATGAATGCTTAACAACACTACCAGATAATGTAGTTTCCAGGGGCTCTGAAGAGACATTTGTCACTTCAGACTGGAGTACCACTGACAAGAGGAAAGAAAAGTGAGCTGAGTGATGGTGATGCACCCCTTTAATCCCTGCACTTGGGCAACCAGGGAAGGTAGGTTTCTGAATTTGAAGCCAACATGGTCTATGTGGTGAGTTCCAGGAGAGCCAGGGCTGTGTAGAGACTAGAGACTCTGTTTTGAAAAAAAAAAAAAAACTATTAAAAAAAAAAAAA
>JADRCD010183492.1:0-10854 GCA_019843815.1 Montemys delectorum
GAGGAGGAGGAGGAGGAGGAGGACGAGGAGGAGGAGGAGGAGGAGGAGGAGGAGGAGGGGGAGGAGGAGGAGAAGAAGCATCTCTGATGATGCCACTAGCAGCACTGGTCTATAGGTATTAACAAAAGCCTTTAGAGGGAAGTTTGGGGAGAGGTCTAACAAAACAGCACTAGTGTGGACTGCCCCTAGGGCCTTCCATGCCAACGGGGTTTAATCAGGTTTACAGTATCAGGCATGAATTCTGTCCTTTGGCACAGGCTTCAAATCTAATCAGAAAGCAGTTGGTTACCCATAACACAGTCACATCCCTGTTGTACCAATGAACAAAGCAGTTGGTATTGTAACACACAGGATCTCCGCAGAGTAAGATCAGAGATGGGTTTTCTCCTTCGGAGGCCTGCACAGCACCTGATCATAGGAAAGCTAGCCAGGCAGCACCATGTCAGCTCCAACTTGAATCTTCCAGGTCTGCAAACCAGCTCATTATCATACCTCATGGGGCTGCAGACAGGTAGGACACTTATGTCTTTCCCCCCCTCAGCAGCTAACATCACACCTTCCAGGGTTATGGCTCCGTTTGCCCTCTCCTCTTCTTCTTCTCCACCCCTCCCCTTGCTCAAGTCTTTCAACCCTCAGAATTGCTTTCTTCTAACTTACATCTCAAGTGTTCTGCAGTCCACACTTCCTGATGGCCTCTTCCCACCTTTAGGTGCTGCCTCTCCATACAGAGTTCATGGGACACGGTGGAAGAAGGGGGTGAGAATAAAGTAAAACCAGAGAGTGCATAGGCCTTCTACGGAGCAGTCTCAGGAGGAGACCAGACCACTCATGAACTCATCACATCTGTGGTGTCTTGCCCAGCATGGAACCCTCCAGCATATGCAGAGGAGAGGCCCCGGCCCCACTCTTCACCAAGGGATTGTGGGAATTTGCTAGGCACTGTGGAAAGGTGTGCCCTTTTCTTCCTTGGAGTGGGCACTGCTAAGTTGCCCCAGTTTCTGTGGGAAAGGAGAGGGGAGCTGAAAACAACCACCTTCATTCTGTGCTCGTACGAAACTCTCATAAAACAACAATAAACACTTGAAATCGCAGTAGCTTTGGCAAACTACTAAGACAGCAGTCTTTGAAATGGTTGTGTAGAAGAGCTTCTTCCAGGTTGATTCTGCTGAGACGTCTTCAGTGGTCACGCTCACCTTTGCCGTAGAAAGAAGAGTTTGGGACAGGTGGTTAAGACAATGCTGCAGAAGGGCCCAGCATCAGAGTAGATCATTTATCATGGATTTGAATCCTGAATCGTAGGGACACTGCTGAGCCACCCACAAAGCCACTTCCTCTTATTCCCAGAGCAGGGTCACTGAGGAGACATGGTTAAGTACTGGAGGGGTTGTGTGTATGTGTGTGTGTGTGTGTGTGTGTGTGTGTGTACAATTCTGTGTATGGTTATGTGTGTGTATGTGCGTGTTAATCTATATGTGTCTCTGTATATGTGTCTCTGTGTGTGTTATATATATATATATATATATGTGTGTGTGTGTGTGTGTGTGTGTATATATATGTATATATATATCTGTGTTTTATGTGTCTGTGTATAGTGTCTGATATGTGTGTGTGTCCATGTATATGTGTTTTATATGTGTGTATAGTGTATGTGTGTATGTTTATGTGTGTAATTTGTGTGCCTGTATGTGTGTATGTGTCTGTGTTGTGTGTGTGTGCCTTTATGTGTGTGATCTGGGCAAATATATATATTTGTGTGTGTGTCTGTGTGTACTATGTATATCTAGGTATATGTGTACGTGGGTAGTATGGGTATGTGTGCATTGTGTGTGTTTGATATGTGCATGTCCATGTATATGGGTGTGCTATATGTATGTGTGTGTGTGTAGTATGTCTGGATATATGTACATGTATCTGTGTGTATGCATGTTTCTGTGTTTTATGTGTGTGTCTGGGTATATGTGTGTGTGTGTGTGAGAGTGTGTGTGTGTATGTGAGTGTGTGTGTGTGAGTGTGTGTGTGTGTCTGTATCTGTGTTTGTATGTGTGTGTGTATATATCTGATATGTGTGTGTCCATGTATATGTGTGTGTTGTGTGTGTGTCTGAGTATATGTGTGTGAGTGAGTATGTGTGTGTTTGTGTGTGTGTGTGTGTGTTCATCTGTACTATTCTCAGTACTTGTAGACTGAGGAAATATTGCAAAGTTATTGAAAGGGGAGGAAAGATTCCAGTTGTGCATGAAACAGTGGGTATTTGATAAATAGTTCTCAGAAATATGAAAATTAGAAAAAAAAATGGCTTCAAGAAAGAGAAAACTCTTTACAGAAAGAGAAATGGAGAAAGAAAATCTCAGGAACCCTAAAGCAGTATGTCACAAATGAAATATCAACCATGTGATAGATGGCTACAGGCAAAGTGTCACTTATGCCTTCAAATATCTGCTGTCAGGGAGGTGGAAGGCAGCCTGTGTCTCCCATCTCTTCATGCTGAGCCTGGGGCATCCTGGATACTGAGGCCCAGCCATGCATGACTACAGCTCTTCCTACTTCTCAAGTCCCCACTGACAGCCCAGTCTCTGCACAATGAAGAGCAGAAAGTCGGGACCCCATGGTCTGTCCATGTGCACTGGCTGCACAGGCCACACTGCCATCCACATGTCCTCGGGTTGAATTGTCTGCACTTAGCCCCATCCTGAGTCTTTGGAAACCATTCCCCTCTGCCTACACCCTGCCTACACCCTGTCCTGAAGTAGAGTCTCTGTTAGTTAGAGTCACCTACCTTATTGTTGATTATTTACTTTCTTGAATATGTTCATAATAAGATATATCTATACCTCAAGAAAAATACTTTAAAAAAAGAGATAGTTTTAAGCCAGGTCAAATTTGACCACTAAGATAAGTGAACACTGTTAGTTAACAAGACCCCATAGTCCCTATTACAGACCTTATGTATACCATTCAGTATAAGCGTGTTATCAACTAAAACTAACTTGTATGTGTGTGGGGGGGTGGAGTTTGAGTTTGAGACAGGGCTTCTCTGTGTGGCCTTGGCTATCCTGGAACTTGGTCTATAGACAAGGCTGGCCTTGAACTCAGAGATCTTCCAGCTCTGCCTCCTGAGTGCTAGGACTAAAGGGATGTGCCACCATGCCTGGCATAAGTACTTACTGTGTTTTAGTGAGCACCTACCATTTGTGATGCATACCACAATGTAATTGTTTTGTGGTGGTGAGCACTGTAAGACAGGCATACCACTGTTACTACCTTTCAATCAACAAAGTAGGAACTGAGTCGCAGAAGTGATACGGCCTTTCAGTCCACACCACTGGGCTGATGAGGACTGAACGGGATTAGAACCCAGAGCCTTATTTCAGAGTTCACCTCTCAGTGAGCACACTTTTGGTTTATCTTGGAGATTCAGGAGTCTTCCTTGCATCATGACTGGTTTTCTAAGGGGGGGGGGGTTGCAGCATCTGCCAAAGGCCCCATCACATGGCTCTGTGACATTTTCATGAAATCACAGCTAACCATCTGCCCATCAGTCAGTCTCTGTTTCTGGCCTCTGCAAGTGAACGTGAAAGGACTTGCTGGTCTTAGGGGTTAATGCGCAACGGTGGACAATGCCTTTCATGACAGCTTCAGAGCTCTGCTGATCTGTGTTAGGCCATAGGTGAAGGATGCTATTGAGAGCTATGGGCATTAGAGGAAGGCATTTGAATACCCATTATCTCTGTCATCACCCCACTGTGGTTAGAAGACTCAACCCATGCAATAAAATAAGAAAAAACGTTGCATAATTATTTTAAAAGCTAAATTACTGGTTAAATTAAAAGTTAAATTACTGGTTGAGTTGATGTCTATCTTGGAGGTCCATCCTGTCCCCACCAAAAAATAGCCTTGTGCCCAACCTGAACATCTGACTGCCCTAGTAGAGCTCTCTGTCCCCAAGCCTCTGTCCCAGCCTGAAACTTAGCACAGAGTTGGATGGACGTCTGCCCATAGTAGGTAGACAAGGGCAAGTCTGACTGCTTGTAAAGGAAAAGGTCACAGTGGGGGAGCACATCCCCTGGAGATGGACTTCACTTAACATGGAGTTAAACTGTCACTGAGTGAGGTCACGTGCTCTCTTTCATGAGGCCCATGAGGAGTGTTCTCAGGAGGGGCTGGCCTCAGTTTTTCCACAGC
Source organism: Montemys delectorum (assembly GCA_019843815.1). Lineage (NCBI taxonomy): Eukaryota > Metazoa > Chordata > Mammalia > Rodentia > Muridae > Montemys > Montemys delectorum. Next base: position 4,183 of record JADRCD010183492.1, read on the forward strand.
TGGGCTCTGAATGAGCAGGGTAATGATGCCACCAACCACGGGTGCCAGTGCTGGTTGCATTGCACAGTGTCCTACGGTCCAGACCAGGGGTTGGCCAAGGAGATGCCAGTGCTGTCTGCATTACAGGGACTCCTAGGGTCCAGACCAGGGTTGGACACAGTGTGGTTTGAGGAACCAGCACCTGCCTCTGTAAACAGCTGTGTTCGGCAGAGACTTAGCAGTGTACACACTGCCTTTGGCAGCTTTCCCAGGACTACAGTGGGATGGTAAAGCTGCATGGAGACTGCCTGGCAAGCAAAGTCTAAAATATTTATGATCTGTTCTCTTATAGAAAGTGCTTTCAGGGGCCCGATCTCCACTGTTCACTAGGGCAGGCTGAACATCAGCCAAGACCTGGCATGTCATCATTGGCTCGTTATCAGATGTAAAAGAGGCCATGGTTTTCAGCCAGCGTGCTTTGTAAGGTGCTGTGGTGGCCCAGCATCTCAGGACTGGGAAGAAGGTCACAGGACTGAGAGAAAGGAAAAGGGTGTCACACAATAGCCCAGTCTCCTAGTGACAAACAACAACTTAGATAAGAGGGAAAATCCATGACTTAATTAGGGCCAGGTCATTTACTTTTCCTTGTCCTTGTGTTTTTAAAGATTTATTTTATTTATTCACCTCTCTCATTCTCTCTCTCTCTCTCTCTCTCTCTATATATATATATATATATATATATACATATATACACACACATATATATATACATATGTATATGTACATATGTATGTATATATGTATATATATATGTGTGTATATATGTATATATATACACATATATATACATATGTGTGTGTGTGTGTGTGTGTGTGTGTGTATGTGTGTATGTGTGTATGTGTGTGGAGCCTGTCGCAGCCATATCAGATTCCCTGGAATGGAGTTTCAGGCATTTGTGAGTTGTCCAGTGTGGGTGCTGGGAACCAAATGCAGGGTCTAGGATATTTGGAAGAGCAGCAGGTGCTCTTAAACATGGAGCCATTTTCTCCTGTCTCACACACACACATACACACACACACATACACACACACACGCACATATACACACATGCATGCAGGCACACACATGGGCACACATACATACATGCATACACACAAACATGTACACACATGTGTGCACACATATACACAGACACATATATACACATAGACACACATATACACACATGCATGCATGCCCATGAGCGGGCACACACATGTACACACACACACAGGCACACACGGGCATACATACATTCATGCACACAAACATGTATACACATTTGTGTATACACATATACACAGGCACACATATATACACACATGCATGCATGCCCATGCACTTACACACACACACATACACACACACACACACACACACACACACACACACACACACGTGCGCGCACAGAGGTGGTTTCCATGATATTAGTCCAGAACCCTGCACACTCCCCTCTGACTTAGGAAGAAGAGAGATCACCACGGGTGCCACCCAAGGTCTACATGGAAACATTCACCAAAGACCCAGGGTGCAACATCATTAAATAGGATTTTCCTGCCTGTGACCTGTCACCTCCAGCACCAGTTGCTCTCTGACGGTAACTCCTGGTGGCCTGTGGAACACACAGGAGAGCATACCCATCACCAACAGGTTAAATAAAGGAAATGTGTGCTGGCCTTGGAACTGTGTAACATGCCTGTTCTAAGGACAGAGACTCCCTGCCCACAGCAACATTGCAGCAGAGAGGCCTCACATAGGACACAGTGCTGTGGCTGATGGTTAGGATCTAAACTGACCTTGATTTTCTCTGAGTCTGTTCATTTTCAAGTGAAGGAGCCAAATGTGTTTTCAGGTTTGTTTCCTGCACACTCTGATTGGTCTGTCAACTTCTATTAATATGTTTCAGTGTCCAGTGCTTGGGTCTCCAGCGACAGCCTTAAGTCCTCCAATTGCCTTGTTCAGGGTCAGCCCTTGGAAGCGCTGGCTGCTTGTGTGTCAGAGATACCAGAGGAACCCCCTTTCCATGGGAGGTATGGAAGTAAAATAAGACTTTGTTGTTTCAGTTCATGAGCGCCTGTGTTGATGCGATATGCATGTTTGTGGTTATGGACTTGTGTGTATGCGAACAGAGGTCTTAAGTACTTATTGTTCCTTGTAAGCTGTTCACATTTCCTTGAGAGAGAGGAGAGAGGAGAGAGAGAGAGAGAGAGAGAGAGAGAGAGAGAGAGAGAGAGAGAGAGAGAGAGAGAGAGAGAGAGAGAGAGAAAATGGCCATCATGGAGCTTGCAGATTAGGCTAAGCTGGTGGCCACTGAACAATAGCCATCTGGCTCTCTCTCCCCATCACTGAGATTACAAGTAGATCCCAGAGTGCTCAAATACTTCATGTGTGTTCCAGGATTCAAACTCCGATCCTCACGATTGGCTTCTGCAGCAGGCATCTTCCCACTGGGTTGTCCTCCCTTCAGCCTAAACTCATTTACTGCACACACCGCATCAGATCTCTAGCCAGGATCAAAGCCGGCTGTTCTTCAGAAGGCTGCCCCAGCTTCGGAGCCCCAAGTGAGCATTTGAAAATGAAACTCCTGTAATATTTCAGTAGCATAAATCACACAAGGTTAAGTCCGATTCTCCTCTCACTTGCATGTAGTGTAGGAAGCTTAAAAGTGAGCCAACGTTTATTGTGGGAAAAGAAGAATAGAATAGAGAACAGGGCATCCCATCTCCCCAGGGTCTTTCTGTGAAGTTTTCACAATGCTGTTTTTCTGTAACACACAGGCTTCAAACACAGTTAAAGACCTGGTTTACCTGCATTACCAATAAGAAGTTACAGCCTTCAGCCTCACCCTCTTATGTACACAATCAAAGCCTGGCAGAGCATGCAATCAAACCTGAGACAGGACTTCCAGTGGGTTAAAGTGTTGTCCCTTGCAACAGAAAACTGACTTACTGGGGAACCTGAATTTATCTAATGGATTGCTGCAGTTTCCAAAGGAGGAAGTGAAAGATTTTCCGCAGTGAGAGAAGCAGGCTATGAAACATGCTGTGTGTTGTGCTTTGAGTGAAGATGCTCCACACTGACTCATAGACTTAAATGCTCGGCCCATGGTTGGTGGAATTACTTGGGAAATATTAAGAGGTGTAGCCTTGTTAGAGAAGGTGTGCCATTGGGATGGATTTTGAGGCTTAAAAAGGCTATTCGATTCCCAGCTAGTGCTCTCTGCCTTCTACTTGTGAACAAACATGTGAGCTGTGGCTCTCAGTTACTGCTCCAGCTCCATGCCCACGATCATGTTCCTAGCCACAATGGTCATGGACTCACCCTCTGAAACTGTAAGCCCCAAACAACTCTTCTATAGGTTGCTTTTGTCATGGTTTCTCCTCACAACAATAAAAAAGTAACTAAGACACACTCTAAGATGAATTTACAGATAGTTTATGGATAGATTGTACACATTAATAAAGTTGTCTCTCGGGTCTCCACTACCCAGGTGTGAAACAGAACAGCGTTGAGCTCCCAGCTGCATGCCCCCCAACTCCTGCCCAGAGATCTCTGTTCCACAGTCCGTGTGGAAGGCTCCTGGCTTCCTTCCACTGTTACTATCATGCCCGTGTCTCCAGCAGTACATATGTGTTTCCCAGAGGCTTTTTCTTACACACTTGGCTGTAGTGTTGGAGTGAGTCAGACAGATGGGGAGCATCAAGCCTCAGCCATCTGGGAACCATTCTGGCCACACTAGGTCATCTGCTTCCGCACATCAACCACAGAGTAGGTGGGTGGACATCCAAGAGGCAGCATGAGAGTATTTTATCGTAATTTAATTATTATTTTATAATATATTATATTATTTTATAATAATATCAATCATTATTATTCTTATAATTAATTATTATTAGACTTTATCCAGCTTATAATTAGCTATGAAGGACTATAATGGGCATGGAGACAAAAGTCTGTAATCCCAGCCGACTCAAGAGGCCTCAAGGCAGTGAGGTCAGTGTGGATACATAGCAACATGCTATAACAAAAACAAAAATAACAAACCTAGTCCCAACATCTGTGAGGCAGGGATGTGGGAAGGGCTCAGGGAGCGTCTGCTCCCTCCTGTTGAAAATGGTTCCTGCTGAGAGAGTCCAGCAGGGCGGACAGTTGTGCCCACTGGTTATCCCTCCACGCTAAAATGAGTAATCTCAGTGTTCAAGGAGGTGGCCCTGCTTGAGTCACGACTAAAACCTAAGTGTCATGAATCTGGGAAAGGGACATGTCAGGGAGGAACTGAGAGTTGTATGAAGGGGATAGGAGAGGCTGTGGGAGGGAGAGTAACTGAAAGGTATTGCACGAATATATGTACTTGTCCAGGAACTAATTTAACTGATAAAAAATTTAAGTTTAAAAAGAACAAAGAGTTAAGATCCCCAGTGTTAAATCTCTCACAGGAAAGCATGGGGAACCTCTGACTTCTCTCATGGGAGCCCTAGTTTTCTATGTGCATCATGTTTTGCATACACAGCAGATACTATAAACACGATTGGATTTGAATCCCCCACTGAAAACCTATGCGAAGAAGTTGCTCCACTAACCTGACATCCACAACTTTACTGCAGTCACTTATTAATTTTGGGAGTTGGGCATCAATTCTTCAGCATTTTCTGCATAGGCAATTATATCCCGCAAATGGTGGCTTTATTTCTCAGGCATGGCTTATCAGCATCTCCTTTCTCTTCTACCTAAGACTCTCAGGAGGAGGCTAAAGTAAAAGAGTATGAGAGGAAGCACCCTTTGTCATGTGAGGGAAAAGATTGAAACATTTTACAAAAGTATAATAACAGCTGTTGGTGCTAAGAAACTGTCTTTTTCTTTTTAAAAATATTTTTAATTATTGAATATGAGTGTGCATGTCTGTATGTGCATGAAACTCAACCTCTCCCTCTCCCTTCATGTGTGTGTGTGTGTGTGTGTGTGTGTGTGTGTGTGTGCACGCACACGCACATGAGTGCACTATTCATGGAAGCCAGAAAAGGACTTCTGATTCACTGGGGCTGGAGCTACAGGCAGTTGTAGGCTACTGATGTGGTTGCTGGGAACCAAACTTGGGTCCTGTGCAAGAGTCAAACTGTACACTAAACCATGGAAACATCTCTCTAGCCTTTGTTTTTCTTTCAAAATCATATTGAGAAGGTTTCTCTCTATTCTTATTCTGTTGTGTGTTCTTGTTGTAAGTGGTGTTAAGTTTGCCAAGTGGTTTTTCTGCATCACTTGATATTATTGTATAGTTTTCCTTCCTTACTGGATAGAAGGGTCTGTGAATCATACTTGCTCATTCTCCAAGTTCTGTCACTCATGAATGATTGGCATAAATTGTTCTTGGTTGTGGTGCATCTGAATGCCACTAGACTGTGCTTCCTGATACTTTGGAAGAGTTCCACATATGTGTTCATGAGAGATCCTGGAAGTCGTTTTCCTTCTTGCAGGGCCATTTTCTGATTGGGAGATACTATGATTCTGATCTCATAAGCAGAATCTTGTTTATGCCCCTGTTCTTAAAAGAAATCACAAATAATGCATAGAAGCTGCTTATTAAACATGTAGTAGAATTCACCAGAAAACCATCTGGGCTTACCTCCTTCCCCCACCTGTGTGTGTGTGTGTGTGTGCGTGTACATGTGTGTCTGCGGGTGGTGTGTCTGTGTGTGTGTACATGCATGCATGTACATATGTGTGTACATGTGTGTGTGTATGTATCACTAACAAACAGTCCAACACCCTCTTCCTGTTTAATCTCATTATGTAAGTTTTTCCTATTCTACTTTTCAAAGAATAGGTCTATTTACTATTCAGATATCAAATTTGTAATTACTAGTTTGTTAAATTTTCTTAATTATCACTTCAATATTTATGAGATCAGACAGCAGTAATGATATCTGTTTTAAGATTTTATTTTATTTTATTATGTGTTTGAGTTTTGGCCTACATGTATGTCTGTTCAACATGTGAGTGCCTGGTGTTTATAGAGGCCACAAAAGAGTGTAGGATCCCTTAAAACAGAGGTTATGGATAATTGCAATCCACCATGTGAATTATGGGAAGGGAACTGAACTCAGGTCCCTTTCAAGAGCAACAAAAGTTCTTAACTTTTGAGTCCTCTCTCTGCACCCAGGGCCTCTTTTGGTTTACAATGTTAGTACTCCCCCATGTCAACAGGGATAGGGTATTGTCTTAGTCAGGGTTTCTATTCCTGCACAAACATCATGACCAAGAAGCAAGTTGGGGAGGAAAGGGTTTATTCAGCTTACATCCACATGGCTGTTTATCATCAGAGGAAGTCAGGACTGGAACTCAAGCAGGTCAGGAAACAGGAGCTGATGCAGAGGCCATGGAGAGATGTTCCTTGCTGGCTTGCTTGCTTCTCCTGGCTTGCTCAGCCTGCTCTCTTATAGAACCCAAGACTTCCAGCCCAGGGATGGCACTACCCCTTTGATCACTAATTGAGAAAATGCCCCACAGCTGGATCTCATGGAGGCATTTCCCCAACTGAAGCTCCCTTCTCTGTGATAACTCCAGCTTGTGTCAAGTTGACACACAAAACTAGCCAGTACAATTGACCCCTTGTCAACTTGACACACAAACACATCACTATTAAGCCTCAACCCTTAT
>JADRCD010183494.1:0-14494 GCA_019843815.1 Montemys delectorum
CGAGAAGCATGTAGGGCCTTGGCGGTGAGTGTTGCTGCTTCTGCCATCAAAAGGAACCATAATTGCAAACACATGTGATACAAGCGAGATGACCGGAGGATGTAGTTGACTGTATCTGTTAGTTTTATTTGGGCAGTTGTTAAGATGCTCTTAGATTTTCAATGTGCCTTAATAAGTCTTCATATCCATTCCTCATCCATATCTGTGCTTCTCAGACACTTATCAAACTGCGGCCACATGCCTGCCTATCTCCCCTACACTGTGAGCTTCCCAGGCAGAGAGTGTGCCCATACTTTTATCCTCCCAGTGCTGGGTTGGGGACATGACATTTTCAGAATATTTAATTACACTGGACCCCATTTCAGTTCTTAGTGGCACAAGCCTATTGTCTGGATGCTGTTTAAAGATTGTTCAACAAAATTAACTCAGTGGGTTTGAATAAGCCGATGACCAGTTCTTTTTTTAAACTTGGGCAGAAATGTAAATATAGTGACACATTTGTTTCTTCTAAAAACAAGATATCCTACTCTATTTGGTAGAAAGAGCTAGCCAAAATAGACATCTTTGTAATTGGAGATCCTGAAGGTTTTAGAGGGTCTGAATGCAGTAGGATCCCACTGGTTGGTGAGAACTATTGTCGCTTGACAGTGGCTGGGGAAGACTACTCAAGGTAAGTGTTCGATTATAGAAGGGAGATGGTATTAAGACCAAGAACTGCTGGAGAGTGCGATTTAACTTTTGCCACAGGAACCAAGTTAATATTTATAGCACATGCCATTAGCATATCGGTCTGTTTTAAGACAGGGTGTCACTGTATATCGCAGACTTGCCTTGGACTTGAAATCCCCCAGCTCCTACCTCCCAAGTGCTGGAAATACAGGTATGTGCCACCATGCTGGGGCTCGTTTAATTAATAGCTTAGCTGCTTCCTATGTGTGACTGTTGATATTATCTTCCAGAATCACTTAGAAGGCAAGCCCCATGCCTGTGGACTGTTATCTAGATTAAGTTAGCCTCTGAGCATGCCTATGAAGTATGCAGAAGAGGTTGATTGAGGTGGCAAGACTCACCTTAACTGTGGGCAGCAGCATCCCATGGGCCGGGGTCTGGGACTGAATATAATCAAGAAAGTGGGTGGAGCACTAGACCTCATTGTTGTCTGTTTCTCAGCTGTGAGTACAGTGGAACCAGATGCCTCTGGCTGCTGTGCCCATGGCTTCCCTGCCCTGGCAGATTGTACCTTGGACTGCGAACCAAAATAAAGTTTGTTTTCCTTAAGTTGCCTTCCTGAGGTGTTTTGTTCCAGCCCCAAGACACATAACTAACACAGACCATCGGTACTGAGAAGTGTGGCAGTTGCCGGGATAAACCTTACCGTGCATCTTATAGGCATTTAGAACTGGCTGCAGAAGGAATGTCAAAGACTTTGGGCTAGACAGACCGTCACATGCTGAACGCAGAGCCTAATGGACCATTCTGATGGGAAAGCAGAAAGCCAAGAGAATCGAGACTGCTGAGGCCTGGGTTGTGAGGTTTCTAAGGGAAACGGAGTCTCACCAGGAGCTGCATGAAGCCAGTCAGGTTATATTCTGGCAAAAAGTATGACCATTCTGCCAATGTCTTGAGAACTTGAATGAAACTGAACTTAAGAGTAATGGATTAATGTGTCAGGCAGAGAAAATGTCGCGGCAGGATGGCATTCAGTCGATGACGTTGGTATTACTACTCTCCGAAGGTCTACAGTGGAGAAAGAGCTAAAGACATTTAAAATGTGCAGTCTGTCAAGAACAAGAGCGCAGACAAGTTTAAAGATGCAGCCAAGCCCTGTCCTGGCTTCACAGTGGACCAATAGGAAGGGAGTCCTAAGGCTAGGCTCCACCCACCAAAGTTCCAAGTTGCCGGCTAGCCAGTGCCTGCTGGCCCTGGAAAGCTATGGCTAGCCAGTGGCTGCTGGCCTGGAAAGCTATGTTGTCTGGGGAAGTTGAGTAAGCAATATGTGACAGGATTAGAGTCCTGGCAAGAAAGCCACAACAGGCTACTTGGTGAAGTCTAACTTGTAGTAGGGACCACAGGATACTAGAGACACAAGGCCTTTGTGATATCCACTGAGCAAAGTTGTAGTTAAAGAGTGGGGTTGGCCCAAGAGGAAGGCTGTGTATGCCCAAATGATTCTATCATGAGCCTAAGATGCTATAGAGTTTCTACATTTGATGCTTTGCCCTCTGGTCTTGCTCCAGTTCATTCTTTTCCTGGTGCTTTGCCACTCTTGGAATGGGAATGTATTCTCTGTACTATTGTATATTGGAAATATGTAACTTTTAAAATGGGCACTCACAGCTCGGTGTGCCTTATGTCTCTGATGCTACTGAGATGTTGGACTTTCAACATTAAATACTGGAGCCGAAGAAAAGGGAGCATAAAAAACACCAGCATTGGGCTGGAGAGACGGCTCAGCAGGGAAGAGCACTGACTGCTCTTCCAGAGGTCCTGAGTTCAATTCCCAGCAACCCCAAGGTGACTCACAACCGTCCATAATGGAATCCAACGCCCTCTTCTGGTGTGTGTGAAGACAGCTACAGTATACTCATATACATAAATAAATATATCTTTAAAAAAAACCTAGCAGCATTCATCACTACTTCCTGACTATAGACACAGTGTGACCAGCTTCCTTAACTGCTGGTCCCACATCCTTCCTCATGGCAGACTTGTCTCCATGATGGAATATAGCTTTGAATTGTGAGCCAAGATGAAGCCCTTTTCTTCTTTTTTAAAAATTTATATTTTATGTACCTTGGTGTTCTACCTGTTTGTATGTGTGTGTGAGGGTGTCAGATCCCTCGGAACTGGAGTAACAGACAGTTATGAGCTGCCAGGGTAGCTTATACTTTTTAAAAATATAAATTTTTAAAAAAGAAGAAAAGGGCTTCATCTTGGCTCACAATTCAAAGCTATATTCCATCGTGGAGACAAGTCTGCCATGAGGAAGGATGTGGGACCAGCAGTTAAGGAAGCTGGTCACACTGTGTCTATAGTCAGGAAGTAATGAACCTGGAATTGAACCTGGGTCCTTTGGAAGAGCAGCCGGTGCTTAACCACTGACCTCTCTCCAGCCCTAAGCCTTCTCTTTCATGGTTGATTTTGACAGATTTTTTTTTTTTTTTTACGTGATTTGTCAGGTTTTGTCAGTGAAATAAAACTGAAGGAATAGAGAAACAATAGAACTTGTAATTTTTGTTTGTTTGCCATAAAATATGATGTTTTGGGGGAGAAGAGTTTTCTGTCTGAGGACTGACATCCAGTGCTATGGTTATACTTCATGTTGTTACTATAGGCCATGTCATAACACCAAAGTAAGAAAGATGTTTTCCAGTATAAGCTGGCTAGATACCCTTATCACAGGACTGCCAAAATGTTATTTTACTAAACCAATATGTCTAATACTAACATAGTCCTATAAATATTATTCTGAATCTCTTTTTCAAATAAAGCATTTTTAGCTTTAATTTATTCTTTAGGAAAGCTAGAGACTTCAGTGAGTACTGGTCTCAAAACATTTTAAAAATTAAATATTTTCAAATAACAAAAAAAAAAAAAAGCAATTAGATGTTAGTGCCCCCCCCCCCCCCCCTTACGATTTTGAAAAATAAGCTTAAAAAGAGAAAAGTGTATTTCACCCAAGGTTTCCTAGGTACCAAGTTCCTGGTTGGCTTCCCTCCTGCCTTTAGGCTTGTTGTAGGGCAACATGTCACAGCGTGCACGCATGTTCAGGACTGTTCACCCTGTGATCACCAAGGAAAGGACAGAAGGGAAGAGAGGAGGGACACCACCAATGTCTGGACATGGTTCTGGCTCTCAGACCTGGGGAGAGGCGCTGTTGCTGTCTAGTGAGATGAGACGAGAAAGCTGTTAAATCCGCAGTGCGCAGGGCCTGCCTAGACAGCAGACGCACCTGATTGAGAATGGAAGCGCTCACAGTGGAGAACTGACTGCAGTCTCACTGCCTCACCAACATTGCCCTTTTAATCGTAATAAGCTCCAAACCAGTCAAAACCTCTTGGTCTTAGTTCTGAGGTATAGCTCAGTTTCTCCTAGGCTTCTCTCCTTTTTCTCCCCTCTACTCCTTTTTAAGTAGGAAAACAGCTCCATTTCCTGGCCGTTTCCTTTGTCTTTATAACAAACATCTAGTGAGTTGTCTTTCAGTACCCTTTGTGGAAAAACTGCCCAGCCCTCTCAACCCTCTGGAGTACTTCTGTGGTGCTCAGCTTTCTGACAGCATAACAATACCATAGATATATCAGTTTTTGTTTTGTTTCTTTTTTCTTTTTTTAAAAAAGATTTATGTATATGAGTATACATTGTAGCTGGACAGATGGTTGTGAGCCTTCATCTGGTTGTTGGGAATTAAATTTAGGACCTCTGCTCACTCCAGTCAACCTGCTCACTCTAGCCCAAAGTTTTAATTATTATACATAGATACACTGTAGCTGACTTCAGACGCACCCAGAAGAGTGTGTCAGATCTATGGGTGGTTGTGAGCCACCATGTAGTTGCTGGGATTCGAACTAAGAACCTTAGGAAGAGCAATTTCTTCAGAAGAGAGTGCTCTTACCCATTGAGCCATCTCTCCAGCCCCTTGTTTCATTTTTCAAGACAGGCCTTTTCTGTGTAGCCTCGGTTGTCTTGGAACTTGCTTTGTAGACCAGGCTGGCCTGGAACTCAGAGATGCACCTGCTTCTGCCTCCTGAGTGCTGGGATCAGGCTTACTAAGTCAGTTTTAAAAGCTTGTTATGTTCACAGTTTTGGAGGCTTTAGCCCATGGTTTTTAGGTCCTGTGGTGTAGCAGGCCATCAGCACAAGGACACCAGGAAGAGGAAGTACTCATCCCACAGTGGCCAGGAAGAAGAGAGGCTGGGCTCCAAATATCTCCTCTAGGGCAGGCACCCAGTGACACTGCTTCCTCGGCTAGGTCCCAGTTGTTAAAGTACCATCAGATTCTAATAGTGCCAAAGGCTGCTGGCCAGACCCAGGATACTTTGTGGACTTTGGGGAGCGTTTATCCAAGATAGTCCCTTCATCTTTATTCCAATGCCAGTCTATTCTCCTGTACAGTTAGAGGAACAGCTTTATATCGACCCTAACTTCCTCTACGGTAATTTCTTTGGGGATTTGAAACATTCTGATTCTACTTAATCACTGTACCTGAAAAATAGAAAGTTAGGACATGTAAAGCATGTTATCTGTCATTGAGAGAGATCCTAGAGTATAGGGAGGAAAAATGAAGATGAAAGGAGCTACATGGGTTAAGGCACTTGCTCCATGCATGCCTGAGTTTGTTTCCCAGAACGCATGTGATAACATGAGAGAACTTCTACAACCTGTCTTTTGAGCTCCACACTCATGCTGTGGTATGCTCACATTTTAAAACATGCTTAGGCTATGATGGTAGCATTTGTGATAAACATGTGCATGCTTTTGTCTCATCATTCCCTAATAACAGAGTGTAACTGCTGTTCAACTCAAGTCAGGTAGTAGAAATCATCTAAAGATAGATTGATTTAAAGTGTGGGGTTGATAATGCACCTCTGTAATCTTGGTACCTGGGAGACAGAGGCAGGAGGCTCAGAAGTTCCAACATAGCTAGACCCTGCCTCCAAAACAAACAACAATAGCAATAAAATAAGTGTAGGGTTCGAGGTAAACAAGTTATATGCAAATACTACACATCTTAGAAAAAGCACTGAAGCATTCACGGGTTTTGTTTTTCTGGGGAGCTTAAATACCTCTAAGACATTCCATACATATACACATATATATTCCATAAAGACACATATATAATCTCAAAATGACTCTTTGTATCTTTACTTTATTCCACTGTTCAATTATAAATCAACTTTTATGAAGATCATTACATTTTACTTCGAGTGTGTGTGTGTGTGTGTGTGTGTGTGTGTGCGCGCATGCATGCCAGTATATGGCAGTCAAAGGAAAACTTGGAGGAGTATTTTTTCCTTCTGTCTTAGTTAGGGTTTTACTGATGCGAACAGATACCATGACCAATGCAACTCTTTTTTTTTCTTTTCTTTTTCTTTTTTTTTTTTTTTTTTTTTTTTTGTTTGTTTGTTTGTTTTTTTGTTTTGTTTTTCGAGATAGGGTTTCTCTGTATAGCCTTGGCTGTCCTGGAACTCACTCTGTAGACCAGGCTGGCCTCGAACTCAGAAATCCACCTGCCTCTGCCTCCTAAGTGCTGGGATTAAAGGCGTGCGCCACCACTGCCCGGCCCAATGCAACTCTTATAAGGTCAACATTTAATTGAGACTGGCTTACAGGTTCAGAGGTTCAGTCCATTATCATCAAGGTGGGAGCATGGCAGCATGCAGGCAGGCATGGTACAGGAGGAGCTAAGAATTCTCCATCTTCAGCTGAAGGCTGCTAGCAGAACACTGGCTCCCAGGCAGCTAGGATGAGGGTCTTAAAGCCCACACCTACTGTGACACACCTACTCCAACAAGGCCACACCTCCTAATAGTGCCACTCCCTGGGCCAAGCATATTCAAACTATCACACCTCGTAACCTGGGGTTGGGGAATCGTACTCAGGCTATCAGACCTAACAGTAACTAAGTACCTTTACCAGTTGAGCCATCTCTCTGGCCTCCATTAACATCCTTTTTTTCCCCCTCTGAGCTGGTGAGATAATCACTATATAAATAAGACATAGTTAGTTTCTTTTTGATTTTTCAGGACAGGGTTTCTCTGTACAGCTCTGGCTCTCCTGGTACTTGTTTTGTAGACCAGGTAGGCGTCAAATCACAACCTGCCTCTGCCTCCTGAGTGCTGGGATTAAAGACGACCACACCCAGCCTAAAAGAGTTTTTAAAAGTCATTTTCTCTCTAATTTCTGTTTACCTTTGTTGTTTCATCATCATCATTATTATTATTATTATTATTATTATTATTATTATTATTATTATTATTTACCACCCTGAGCCTTTCCCTCATGGGACTGAAATTGGATTTCTGGACTGCAGGAGACTTATATGTCAATATTCAGTGTTTTAAATGTCCCTTGTAGTTCTCTTCTGGATTCCTTCTATACCCCATCCCTCCTCTCATTCCCATTCATTCTCTTCCCACAGCTCGTAGTTTTTTTCTCAGATAAAAATCTGACATCACAAGCTGGTCTGTGGTGGAGCGGGACCTTTGATGCCAGCAGGCTGATCTCTGAGTTCAAGGCCAGGTTGATCTACAAAGTGAATTCTAGGACAGCCAGGGGTACTCAGAGAAACCCTATCTGGAAAAACCCAAAAACAAAACAAAAAACCCCTGGCATCCACATTAGTGTGCTACTATGTCAGTGGTCTCTTCCTTATCTGTGAAATGAAGTTCAGTTTTTTTGTTTGTTTTTATTGTTTTTGTTTTTGTTTTTTTCCGAGACAGGGTTTCTCTGTGTAGCCTTGGCTGTCCTGGAACTCACTCTGTAGACCAGGCTGACCTCGAACTCAGAAATCCGCCTGCCTCTGCCTCCCAAGTGCTGGGATTAAAGGCGAACCCTCCCACCCCTGCTGAGGACCAAACCCAGGGCCTGAGCTAAATCCCCAACCCCGAAGTGCAGTTTTAAAAACATGGGCTGGAAATGTTGCCAAGGGGCAATTCAAATATTCGAAAAAAAATTTTGAATTTGTCCTTTTGACTTTTTCTCCCCTTTGCCCCTTTCTTCCCCCTCCTGGACAGTTTTTTCCCACTCTACTGTTGCAGCCAAACTGCACTGACCCTTCCATCTCGTTGTACTGCCTTCTGTGAGCATCCTCCGTCACAGCACCTGCATTGAAGAGGCGGTTGACTCATCCATCTCTATTCACCTTCGCATCAGCAAAGATGCTTTCTAAGCTCTTCGGTCTCCAGCATTAATTGCAATGACACGTTTGATGATTTAATCTCCTGTTGTCTATCTCCTGCTCAGTGTGGGAATCTGACGGTTCTAGCAACGGCCTCCTTTCGAAACCCTAGGGTTAGAAAGCTATTTGAGAAATTTAGAAAAGATAAGGGACGAATGTAGTCTTCTCAACGGATATCTGTATTTTCCAAGTTGTTATAATCTGGTTACCACGTTAATTCTAGTCAGCCTTTGAGTTACAACTTGACTATGAATAATATATTCCATAAATATGCATTATACTCATAGGTGAACGAACGGCTAGAATACCACTTGACAGCTCACCTTGCACATTCCCGTTGAGGTTAAGTCACTCTTGGCTCTCTCCCGTTAGTGAGAGGTGATGTTTCCTGAATTGCTTCCCATCCTTTCTCATCTGCTGTATTATTAAGTAGGCTGTCTCATTTCGAGTTCGTCCTCCATTAGAACTCTCTTCCTTGAACATATCCACGTGCTTCTCCCCGGTGGAGCCTCCGAACTGGGTCTCTTCTGGGTCAGAGGAGGCAGACTCAGTAACCAAAACCAGAGAGACAGCGGCCCTGACAGGTGGCACGCATCTATAATTCTGGCTAAGGAGACTTGCCCTGACTTGTGCAGCTGAATATAGCCCTCCTGAGACCCAGTCGAACTCCCAGCACCCTAAGTTCAAAGAGAGTGAATTTGTCTACATTTTTAAAACAACGATAGGTTTATTTTTGAGGAAAATGTACGTGCCTGGCAGGAGAGTCTCAGAATGGTGCTTACGAGAATATCAAGCGTTAGGAAATGGAGCGAAGACACACAGTGGAGGCGGAAGATGGATGTAAATAGTTCCTTGAACCTTGTCGCGCAGATGAGAGATTTTAAACCGATTTTCTCAAGTTGCCCGCGTCCGGATTTCCTGGACCACTCGCGCTGCCGGCTTACTAAGGAGTGCGCCTCCGGGGGAGGTGTGCGCGCGCGCTGGAGGCGGGGAGGCGGCGGAGAGGGGCCTGGCTCCGGGAATAAACAGCGGGGGAGCGGCTCGGCTGACGTTCGCTGCCCGGGGAGCGGGGTGCAAGGGCCGCAGGCCGCCGGAGCGAGCCCCGGGATGGTAGCTAGGAGATTGGAAAGCCTTTGATGCCAGCAGCCTCTGGCTGGAGACCTTGACAGCCCAGCCCTGCCCCTCCGGGAGTCTCAGGCTCAGACCTCAAGGTAAGGAGTAGCTCCGTGCTGCCCTGGAGCCACAGGGCTCGCCGTGCCTGGAGTGTTCCTACCTCCTCAGGGCTGCCACCACCTCACCTTTTTTTCTCTGCTCTTCCCCGGGGTCTTCGGCGCCAAGCTGACGCCCTGTGCTGGATGTCTGGCAAGGGCTCCCATGCTGCGCGTTCTGGGGTTTCGCTCCGCGGCCCACGGCACCTTCGCCCCCTCTCCACCATCCACCCCTCGCTTTCACGTCTTTTCCTGGACCGCTCCGGGAATCCTGAACCTCGACTCTGGGTCGCTGGCGAGGGCGAGGGAGTGACACGAGATCGCCTACCCTCTCCAGGTGTGTGGGTACAGATGCACCAATAGCCCCTAAGATCTGGAAGTTCGAATCTGAAGCACTGCAATTCCTAATCTTCCAGAACATACCCTGGCCTTGCTTTACTGCCCTAACTTTGGAAAGACTATCAACCCTTGAATCCGGTCCTTGCAATGTATCACTCATTTGTGCCTCTTCTCTGAACAGTAGGTTGGGATTCCCCAGTCTCTACCCTACCCCCTTTTCCAGTTTAAACACGGAGATAAGTTTACAATGTTTTCAAGGCCATAGCAATTGCTACAAATTTATCAGACCTTGAAGCCTGAAAAAAACACCTCAGGCCCCACCCTTTATTCTTGCTTCAGATTTGGTGGGAGAAGGGGAGGGGGGAGGGGAGAGAGGCTGCTGTTGTGTATGTACTTTATATCTAAAAGAAAAAACGCCCGGAAGTGAGTATGATCCTCCTCCTCCTGAATTGTCCTCTTGAAAGTATAAGGTCCACTTGGGAGAAAGCCCGTTCACCAAAGCTGATGGTTTAATGCGATGCCTTCGCTTCTGGGATGGTGGTTTGGGGAAGGGAAGCGTAGCGCTATTTTGAAACTCAGATACAGGACTAGGGGGAAATGCCTGCTTCTAAGAGACTAGATTTAAAACTTCACGTTTTTTAGAATGTAAGTATTCCTGTTACTGGAAAGAGTGGAGGCCTCTTCTGCTGGGAATCTGAAAACCTTTCCCTGACTACCCCTCGATTTTTGTCAATGATGGAATGCAGGCCTTTGGCCTGTATACTAGTTGCTTATTTAAAGACAGAAAAACAAACAAACAACCTGGAACAGACCAATCTCCAGGCAACAAAAGAAGGAATGGTCATGTAAATGAATGCAAATCCTGCTTATGCTCCCAATTTTGTGAGCCCTGGTCTTCCACTCTGACTGGCCTGTAAACATCTTAAATCATATTTAATGAAGCTAAATTTGTCCCTATCCTGCCTGGTGTCACAGTTGTGCATCTGCTGTTTTTTATGCACATCCTTATTTGTACTCGAGCCATTATAAGTATCTGCAGCCGTCAGAGGATAACAACTAGGGACAAAAGGGACTGACCTGTGTCTTCTGAAAAGTTGAGGAAAGGGCTAATTTCTTAATATATTGTCACGTAGGTACACTATTAAAGCATTGATTTTATTTTATGAACCAAGATGTATTAAATTTCAAGCCCTGGAGGAGTGGCTAGGGTGCCTATTTAACATATCAAAGCAGACCCGCCTCCAGGTTCTCCCAGCATCCCTCAGTCCCCACCTGTAACGGTGTATGGCTGGCTTACTTTGTCCTCTCCCCTTAACTCTGCAGCCCTTGGGCTGGGCTGCCCTGCCACCAGAGGCTCTTCCCTACACAATTCAGACACTTTGGTTACCCGTCCCCTTCTTTTGTACCTTTGGCCTCCTGGCTGCTGTACTTGGCTCCTCTCTCCCTTACCCTCTGCTTCTCCCAACACGATTCAGGGTCATGACCACTCTGGACTTCCCCAGATGTGTCTGCCTCTGACTATGTTCTCCTACATATCTATACTAAACTTTCTCTTCCACCACACCTAGGAGCAGTCATGTATTTTCCTTTCCTTTTTATTTTTTCATTCATTGTGAAATGGGGCTGATATCTGCTTTCAAGAGCATTAAGGACAGATGGAGACTGTAAAGCCTTTTGAACATTTGAGAAAAGACGCTGTCTAGTTATTGAGCCAGTATGATTGTTTTCCTGGCAAAATTTTTCTCCTTTCTAAAATTAACTTTCCCTAAGGAAAAATAGTGCAGATGCACATGACTCAGCCCAACCAAGTCCTGAAGATACTGTAAATTGTAAAGGGACCTTCCTTTATTCCTGTAGATTCTGGTTTGGGATCTGATCACAGCACATGCTGAAAAGCCCATGTTAGCTGGCCTTTGCAAAGTGCCCCTTCGATGGCATGGACAGAATACAGTATTATGCTACACATTCTATTGGTGAGACAAAAGTATTATTATTTCCCAAAGGTTTCGTGTATGTTGTACACTCTGGATCTGAGACTTCCATAATTATATATGTAACACATGTTTTTAATAGGAACCGAAAACCACGATATTTTTCTCTGTGGTGGGATAGTTAAGCATTAGGTTTTGATCACTTTTTCATGGACATTTTAATATGACAGAACTAAAGGCTTCAAGAAAACAGTTCTATAAAGGTCTATTTGGAACTGGAAGTCCTTAAACAAACAAACAAAAAACCAAAAACAACAACAACAACAACAACAAACAATAGAGAAAAAGATACCCGAAGCCTTTGGCCTACTGTATGCATAGCCCCCTACTGTGTGCATAGCGGGTGTAAGTCTTTTGAGAGTAAGACTTGATCCAGTTCTGGCAGCCTCCAGCTGGATGATTAGACCCTTCTGCTCTTCCTCAGACCTTTAATTTAGTTTGTAACTTGATGCTTCACTGACCACCCCCCCCCCCCCCCGCCCCTTCACTCTCTCTGCCAGACCAGCTCACAGAGGAATGGCTGGCACTTGAGGTTGAAATTTTTTCCCCTCCCATCAATTAGAACACACGGGTATAGGCTACAGAATGCTGTTGCTTTTTCAGAGAGGTATTCTAAGAAATTCCTTTGACCACAAGGAGCACAACCCCAGTGCAGGCTGCACCACTTGCCTGGTCTCCCCGTGCCATGTTAATTTCTCATTGATTCAAGGATATAGAGATTACTATGGAGTCTTGGGGAACTAAAATGGGAAGAGCACTTCAGAAGCCATCTTGATTTTAATCACTCTTTTCTACAGATGCATACCAAAGTGTTGTAACCCGGTCTTTGAGAATAGGCATTACGTTTGACATCTTTCTGGTTTTCAAAGCAATGAAGATTTTGTTCACCTGAGATGCGTTTAATAGGGTGCCAATGGCTGCCCAAGTAGGTTGCAAATCTAGGCTAGATTTCCAATGAAACTTGATATAGCATTAAAGACAATGCAGGTGATTTACAAAGGCACCAAGGTACTTGAGACTAACATCCCCGGGTCTTCATTAGATTGGGTAGGGAATCCTTGAAACCATCTGACGGAAGACAAAGGGTACCACAAGGCGGATAAATGTAAGGAAGGGTTTAGAAAGAGCAAGCTTAGGGAATCGGCCAGTTACTTGAGTGGACAGCCTTCAGCCTTTTTAAGTCCCTTTAAATATGGTAGTTGTTTCTTATCGTTACACCAGTGGCAGCTAGTTGAGTTCCTCACATTAAGTGCATCTAAGCAGAAATATAAGAATGCATGGATACTTTACAATGGCTCTTCAGAGTTCTGCTATGTATGTCTCAGCCCCAAATATGGACCATGGGATCATCTGTAGCTCAGTCAGCACCTTGTGTGCTGGGGTAAAGGTGCCACACATCCTTGATGAAGGTTGCTGCTCTTCTAGTCACAGGTCTATGGAAAGAGGATAATAATGACTGAGTTTTTAGTCTGAAATCATAGAAAGAATTCTCCTTTCTTGCCTTCAGGCCCCTGTTTCATTGGGGCCATCCTTCGTAAGTTCCATTCCTTAGTGTTTCTATCCTTCAAAATCTTCATCCTTAAGATTATGTTCACTTGAGATGAATTTATATATGAGTTCACTAGAATAATGATGAACCCAAGGTCCTGGTGTTTATTATTTTTTTTACTAGTTGTAAAATGCTTTATTCTGACACTTGGCACTATGAGGATTGAGTTCCACCTTGAGAGGTCATAAGAAACTTAGATAACTATTCCTGCCACACCACAATTATCTATCCTTTATTGAGGTTGTTTATATACATTAAGAAATTAGGTACTGGAGAACTGGAGTTGACAGTGCTGTCTGTTCTTATAGAGGACCTGGCTTGATTCCCAATACCCACATGGTAGCTCACAATCACCTGTAACTCTGGTTCCAATGATCTGGTGCCCTCTTCTGGCCTTTCTGAGCACCAGGCATACATGGAGTGCACAGACCTCTATGCAAGGAAGAGGCATATCCCTAAGAGGCAAGCTTTATCCTCTTTAAATGCAGATGTGGTCCAGAGAAGCTAGCGGCTTCTTGTCTAAGAGCACAAGATGCTGCTCCATCCACAGGGTCCACAGGGGTGGTGCTGCCCATGGCGGGGCTTCTGAGCTACTTCCTGATTCTGAAAAGACTGTGCAAGGTCTTCATATGTTTGTGTATTTTATCCTAGATACATTCAATGTGTGGAACTCAGCCACCTCGCATTGATTTCATACTTAGAAACAACCTCGACATTTAATGTTTCCAAGACAGAGTGGACCCCACTAATCAAGACGATTTTTTTAAAAGATTCGCCTTATAATTTTCAGAAATTTGAGGATTCCTTGGGCACCCACGGATGACAAATCCACACAATCTTCACTCTGAATGCAAAAATTTCTGGTGTATCATGTTCCCTTCAGGGCTAAGAAGTTCTCCTGTCTTTTGATGTTGCTCTGTGAGGACAGTTACAGATTAAAACACACACAAGGCTCATCTTCACTGTTAGCCCGACTGGGTTTGGGATCCCCCAGGAGATACACCTCCACGTGTGTCTGTGAAGGTGTCTGCAGGATGGTGCACCATCCCTCCAGCTAGAGTCCTGGACTGAACCAAAAGAGGAGAAAGGCAATGAGCGCCAGCGGTCATCCCTTTCCCCTTTCTGATGGCAGAAGCAACGGGACAGTGTTAGCACCGTAAGCTCCTGCCAGCAAGCCTTCCCATCCAGGGTGGACTGCATCATCAACCTTGACCAAAAGCCAACTCTTCCTTCCTTAACTTGACTTTGTCTGGCATTTCAAGATGGTAAAGAGGTAGCTTACAAAATATTTGCTATAAAAAACGAACATTACTCTGTTAGGGTTGAGAGACATTGGCTTTGTCAAAGCATTTCTCATGGAGTCTGAGAAAAATGCACCAGTAATACCTTTAATTTTGTGAATGAATGTATCTCAATCTGGTGCTTTGGGTTTTCATCGAATCTGCTCGATTACTATTGTCTGAGTTCACCCAAGCTGATATTGGTTGCCTCTATCTGAAAGAAGCCATTA
>JADRCD010183497.1:1981-22197 GCA_019843815.1 Montemys delectorum
TTTCTTTCTTTCTTTCTTTCTTTCTTTCTTTCTTTCTTTCTTTCTTTATCTTGATATATTCCCATTGTTTTGTGATAGCTCTACAGATGCATAAGAATACATCACAAGTGTATTCTCATCCATACATTTTTTTCTCAGTTCTGGATTTATATTGGAGCCTCTTGGTTTCTCTTTTGTGTTCTTTGGCTATTTGTCCATACTTTCAATTTAATTGTCTTCCTGGGTGCCATATTAGTTACAGTTCTCTAGAGAGTTAGAGTCATTAGGGTTTAGATATATGTATACATAATTCACATGAATGTATAGATGGGCATGTGAGAGATAATTGATTAGGAGAACTGACTCCATGGTTTATGGAGAGTAAGAACTCTCATGAGAGAAATTATAGATCATAACTGGAAAAACAAGGATTTTGCCTTGTTTTACCACAGGTAGTCTTTTGTACTTGAAACTGTAGAATGGATTCATGAGCTTGTTTGGACATTTTTTTTCCCAATAGAGCTTTATTGACCGTTTATATACTTATCTACTATTATCTCATTGGTTTCTACCTTTACTTCCTTTCTACTTTACCTCTCAATTTTAGCCTATTCTTACTTTCTTTTTCATGGCTTTGTAAGTTGACTAATAGAAGCCAGTCTATAAATACATTAAGAATAAGCATAAATTATAAGCAAGTAGTGTCCTAAGGCACCAGTTATTCTCCAATTATACATGTCACCTTTAAAATGATTTTCCTTTGGTATTTCACTTAACACACATATATGTGTAGAGCTTATCTTGTTCATAGACCAAGAAAGTATCACATTTCATCCTCTGTGGTTGTTTCTGAGTCATACTTTTTTTGGGGGGGGAGGTTCCTTTGTCTGAGATCATTTTCTACTTTTGTTCCATTGCTGTTTATTACCAACAGTTGATATGTTCAGAAAAACTGTCCTAAATTACAGAATGTGCTTGATATTAGATACTATGTCTACAGAGATGAAAGGCACTGCCAGCTTCATCTTCTGAGCTCAATACTGTGTGAAGATGGCACTCCACTGTTGTTTCCTACAAAGATGCTAAAGAGACGCCATAGCTTGGAAAGTACCTAAGGTAGCTGTAAGATCACTCTAGTAAAATTGGTCCAAAGAATGGAGCTGCTTGGCCAAATATGTGCTGGTTGATACTAAAGTAGCAAGGAGTAAATTGGAGAATAAATAGTTGTTTTATTAATATTGTGAAGAATTAGTAACACTTGGAATGTAGCCTCCCTGCCTCCTATCCTTCCTTCCTTCCTTCCTTCCTTCCTTCCTTCCTTCCTTCCTTCCTTCCTTCTTCCTTCTTCCTTTCTTTTCTTTCTTTCTTTTTTTTAAATGAGACTCAAATCCATGGCCATAGACAGGTAGACAGGTGCAATACCACTGAGCTCCCAGCCCAGAAATGTTCATGTGCCCAATATCCTTCTGTCCAGCCTAACAAAGAATGTGGCAGATTTATTACCTATTCTCTCATGTTTCAAGCTCAACGGATGACTCCTGTTTAACATCCCTGTCCCCTCGGAGGTTCATCTCATATTTAGTAATTAAAAGTGTTGTCTTCTGTGGTTCCTTCTTGACTTACTCAAATCAATTCAGACTTCATTATGTCTTTGTAGAAATAGCAGATGGAAAACCACAGAGGATTTCAGCTTTTAGACCCAAAAACAAACACAAAGGATTCACTGCTCATACTGAAATCCACTCAAAACAAGACAAAATAAAAACATATATCAAGGTTGAACACAGTAATACTTATTTTTCCCAGTATCCAAGCCCAACATTTGACCATTCCATTTATGCTTTTTCAAAAAAGTTCAATATTAAGCTCACAGTATTTACATGTATTTTTTTAAAGACATGTTTGGGTACTACATAAATGAACTGTTAAGAAGCTAATACTCGGATGAGGGGGCAAGAAGGTAAAATACTCAAAATCCTGCAATTCACAGCAAAAGCTGCTGATTCTAAAACCATGGGCTCCTTAGTTAATGACACTGTTTCATCATCCTACTATACTGAGGGCTTTTCATTATTTTTCACGTCAATATAAAAAAATCAAATTGCAGGGTGTGTCTAACACCAAAGAGACCTTAAGTAAGGTTCTTATGTAATTATTTTGGTTATTGGATTTTCATATTATAAATTAAAGGAAAGTGTAATAGATTGTTTTCGATACTCCCTGGCTGTTGAGAGATCAGCAGGTATTGGTAGGAATTTCAGGAGTGTGTGCCTGTGGGGGAGGCGGTTATGGCAGAGCCATGCTTTAGTAGCTTCTTAGCTAGGGTTTCCATTGTGGTGCTAAAGGCCTTGACCAAGGCAACTTGGGGAAGGGAGGCTTCATTGTTATTTTACAGTTTGTAGTCCATCATCCAAGGAAATTGGAGCCAGAACCTGGAAGCCCTCTGATGCAAAGGGCATGGGAGAGTGCTGCTTACTGGCTTGTTTCCCTTGGCTTGCTCAGCCCGCTTTTCTAAAGTACCCAGGATGACAAACTCAAAAGTAGCACCACCCACAATTAGCTGGATTCCACCCACACCACCACCTCAGTCATCAACCAAGGAAATACACAACAGTTTTATCCACAGGTCAGTCTGATGGGGCCGCTTTTTTTTTTTTTAATTGGGGTTCCATATTCCAAAACGACTCTACCCAGTGTGAGGTTGACCAAAAATATAAGCCATCACAGTAACTAACTATGAGGAATGCTTCCTCTACTAGTGTTGAATATCAAAAACCATGGCTCTTCAAACCCTTTTTGTTACATGATGCAGTTAGAACAAAACCTATACAAGCCCTCTCACATATGTTATACCACAGTAAGATTACGTACAACGCCTAGCACCATACAAATAGTATGTAGCTGTAGTTATGTTATATAGGGACTACTGTGTGTTGTAGGGAATGGTGACAAAGTCTATATGTGTTCACTCACAGATATTTCTGAGTAGCCAGACATCTGACTAAACGTGGTTTTTCTAATGCAAATGAAGTCAAAAGAGTTTGCAATATAATTTGAATTCATTTGTTCCATTAACTTGACATTTATTTTTTTCATTAAGGAAATGGCTGTTGAGTTCAGCAACACTGGAGGTCCAGGGTCATAATGAACAAAGCAGGATTTTTGCCCTTTCAAGTCACCTAGCCATCTTCACCTTTTTATTATTTTTCCTGGTCTTAGAACACTAGAGGATAGATAGGTCAAGAAAAGATCACCATGGATCAGAAGGAATAGAAGTACTGAGATCCCAATTGAGATGTCAGCCATCCACGTACCAGGGTAGAGTGGCTTATTTGGAGGAAATTGGCATTGTAGGGGCATTAGTGATCACCACTAAAATCCTCCATGGAGTATGTAATGAACTTACTTGATTAAATAATGCTTTATTTAGCAGCTGCTATATGCCAAGGTCATGTTTACTTGCCCTCGAAGTAGCCTCATAAATCAATATTATGTTTGTTTGTTTATTTATTTATTTATTTATTATAATATTGATTCTGTCTT
The DNA here is from genome assembly GCA_019843815.1 of Montemys delectorum. Classification (NCBI taxonomy): domain Eukaryota; kingdom Metazoa; phylum Chordata; class Mammalia; order Rodentia; family Muridae; genus Montemys; species Montemys delectorum. The sequence goes on from JADRCD010183497.1 coordinate 5,504, forward strand.
ATAGAAAAGGAATCTGAAGCATCGAGGTGTTAAATTGGATGACTTGCCCACATTCACATTGGTAGTGGACTTGGGGTTTACCTCAGTCATCCTGGTTCCAGACTGTTCTCTTAACACTAACTAAACTGAAGTTAATATTCTTTCTGGTCACTGTATGTGGAACTGCTGGGGTTTTTGCCCTAGTGTCAGATAGAGCTTGTAGAATACAGTCAAATCCAGTGCTGTAAATGGCCCAGAGCTGATGTGCCTATGGATATGTGTAAGCCTTGACAATATGGGTACAAATATAATAGGGAAAGGAGATTCCCAAGGTTGGGCTCCTGGGTTCTTACAGTGCTTAAATGACTATAGGAAGGAACACAATCTAAACCAATGCCTGAAAGTGGGTGATCCTAGCAGATGAGCACTGGGAAGCCAAGGAGAGACAAACTTACCAAGTGTAGCTGGACACATGCTTGTCAATGCAGTGTATCAAGAGCATGGATTAGAAAAAGCCTCTGTGCCTGGTACTTATGAGATCATCACTACCTAATACTATAATTGGAGGAGATCAAGTGGCATCTAATGGGCTAGATTTTTAGGAGGCAGGAGCACATGCTTAGTGTTTTACTTTACACATACTTCTTGTACACTCCATGAACAAATCCAATGGATTTTAGTGCTGCTTTTAAGCTGATTCTTTGGCTACAACTCAGCTAGTTTTAGTTTAGTATGTTTTACCTTGCAGGCACATAGAGATATTTTCAGTAAAGGGAAGTCAAAAAGCCCCAGGAAAACAATAATTTAAATTTCCTTAGGAGGTACATGGGCATAGGAATTAAACACTAATCTCTAAGCAGGATTATCTTCTAGGTTTATCATACAAAATACCAGCTGTGAATCATAATTCACAGCAGCTACACATGCATAATGACATTGTACATTTGTAGTTGAAAACATCCAAAGAGATGGACTTGAATGTTTTCCTTCAAGGCAGGATCAAGAGAATTAATAGCATTAACATTACTTTCTGATCATTAAAACCTGATATAATATGCATACTCTATTCTCATGTATTTGTCTTGTATGGTGGTTTTGAAGAACCTATCCTAAAATTAAGAACCCACAGAGATGCTTTAACTACAGAATCTTAATATAAACGGTATTTCAGGATAATGATCAAATACTAGATAAGTTTTGTTGACTATTCCTTTTGCTGTAATTGTTTGATGAAATGCACTATGTTAATCTCAGAAGACAAAAATGATTCAAACTGATCATTTCATTGTTTCATTAAGAATAAAAACTAATTGTGTGCATTACATTTTCACTTTGTTTTGTTTTGGGTTTTTGTTTTGTTCTTGTTTTGTTCTTTGTTTTTTGGATTTTTTTCTAGTCTATATAACTTCATAGTTGTTAACCTTTAAAGTATATCTAGTTAACTCATAACTCTTTAAAATATGCAGTTGTTTAAGAGAAATGTTAGATCCTTTTCAAATATAATAATTTTAAGAAACATGGATTGATTTCTCATTCATAGAGAAAACATGCCCATCTATTTTGATAAGTGTACCCTTTCATTAAAGTCTGCACATACAGAATTCGCTAGATATGCTGTGGGGATGCAATTGTAACAATATATGTCAAGAGATGGGAAAATATTCCGTCAGTAAAACTGCACATGAGTAAGTGAACAGTGAGGTGCTTGACATACTTTATAAGTTCCATAATCTTATAAAGTCTTAAGATACTAAAATGTATAGGTTATTTTGTTTCATTTTAATCATTACCATGATACTATCTTGTTATATTGGCCTAATATGTAAAGGGGTATGTTACCAGTCTAGTTGGTGGGGTGAACGTGGGAGAGTAGAGCCTAAAACTGGGGGACTAGAGAGCTGTGCAGTAGCTAACTTTATTCAAGACATCAGACACCTTATATTCTGAGAGTATTCAGATCAGCATTAAGCAAGATCATGAGCCAAGTTGTCATGAGTTGTAGGCTGTATACAGACACAAGGGCAATCTGGGCTTGGAAGCAGTTTTGAAACACGGAAGTAAGCAGCAATGTATAATCTGGGAGCAATCCCCTCTCATTTACTACACCTGGGAGGGAAATGAAAGCACATTCCTAGAACGACCCCATTTTATGGAGGAACAGAGCTTACAAGACTCTTGGCCTGTTTACTTGGAGTTTTCTCGCAAGCTCTCAGAAATCGCCTCACACAACTTCGTTCATGGATGTGTTTTGACAGAGGTATACAGACGAGAGAGCTTGCTGGCCTAATGATTGTGAACTTTATGAATTAATCTATTTACATTTTATTTTCAAATAATATCCATCTATTAAAGAAAACTCACAACTGCATTAGAACTACATTCCTTAAGGTTTCATGAGATGACTATATTCATTGTAAGGATTAATAGACTCGCTTATGGTTTATTTAAAGAAGTCTTCCCTATTTTATTTTTTAATTAATTAAATGTTTTCATCACAATTGTTACTTAATTAAGTGACACCTAAATAAATTCTAAAACTAAAGTTTTATAATTCAGGATTTTATAATTTTCACAACTGAAATGGAATGAATGTGAAGGCTGGAACAGATGCTATGACTTCATATAAGAAAATTATGATGAATGTCTAAAATGACTCTAGCACCTAAGGCTCAGGGATCATTATGGAAGATGGTGTCAAAAGAATATAAGAGCCAGAGGATTGGGAAATTAGCTGTGAGACTGTCCCCTAAGAATGTCAGAAGCTACACCCATGAAGTCTCACAATATGACTGTGTAAGCAGCTGAACAAGGGCCTCAATAGACATGCCAGAGTAGATAGAGGTGGGGGGATCTCAAGGCCTCAACCCTACACAAAGAATGGCAACTAAGGAATGGTAGGAGCAGGAGAAATAATCTTCCCCAGTGAAGATCCTCCCAATTGGTTATCTAAAACCAAATGATCAGCCCTGAAAACATACATATGAGGAACATTATCCAGAGTGGGCAGGTTGTATTCAGGAATAATATCTATATATATGCATATATGTGTGTAACAACACTTAATGAAAAAAAAAGAGGCCATGAATTTGAAAGAGCAAGGAGTGTATGGGCGGGTTTAGAGGAAGGACTGGGAAGAGAGAAAAGATTTTATCATATTATAATCTCAAAAATAAAAGAAATAATAAAAAACTATGAGATTCAAGGTCAAGGCTGTCTTTATGAGGCTATCTAGCAAATTATCAGTTTGAGGGATAAGTCACATCTAGAAGGAAAGAAAACCTTTTAATTGTGAACTCTAACATGGAATGAAAACATTCTGTGTTTGAATTCCAGGGTTCTGAGCTCTGTACTTTGTAATCTGTTAGATCACAAGGGAAAAAGAAAAGCATAATGTTGGTAAGAACTATCCCCGCAAGTTTGATTTTAACTGTGATTTATACTTTGAGAAGGTTCATAGCAACCTACTCCCCAAATTTCTTATTCTTCAATAGCATTTTAATATGCTCTATTGATGGTTATTCTGCTTTCATTGAGTACCAGAAGTGCTGAATGCTAGAAAAAAAAATACTGTTGGAGTCTCACTCTCTTTATGGGTTGGTAGTCTAGGGTTCCTTTCACTGAACATAAAAGAACTCCTCTTATCTTTTGTATGGGATGCTGGCACTAGACCAGTGTGAGTACAACTATCTGGACCGTAGATGGTTTCATGGAGCTAGCCACCCTAGCTAGAATCTAGGCCTACCTCCTCTGATCAGGAAGACAGCTCTGTAGCAGGTAAAAAGGGCAAGTCTGAGTACCTCAGAGTACCTCAGCCTATCATCTCTCTTTTACTGCCTCCTATCAGGAGGGAAGTGTTCACAAGTCCCCAAGTCAGGCATGGCTGTGCTAACCCCTCTTCTGTTGTTGCACAACTTATCGTCCACCTGGCCACCTATCCTGTCACCCTGGCTCCCCTAGAAAACTGGAGTACCATTTAGCTTTCATAAAATAAAAGAAGTGTATTGTTCTACATTCTCTGTGTGTGTTTAGATAGAACCAGGGTCTTCTTTTACCCGATGCCTCCATACCTTATTCATTGGTGATAACACGTTTTAACTTTGAATCAAGGCTCTTCATTGCTAGTATAGGTGTTATTGAGATATTCCCACTCTTTAACAGTGTCGTGCAGCCCAGTGGGAAAGAGTTTTGTTGCTGGTGGTTTTGGTGTTTTGTTTTTGTGAGCCTTTTTTTTTTTTTTTTTTGATAGATACATTATATGCACGGAATCAAGGGAAGTATACATTGTGATGCCACCACCATAGTCCTTTCATTTCTTTGCAAGGCAGTGTCTTTAACCTGACATCTGATGTAGATATGGAAACCCTTGTATCCCATTGTCTGTGTTTTCTTCATCTCAGTAGCTTCTAACTTTTCATTACCCCTTTATTAGATAATTTAAAATTCCATTTAATTAATTACCTTAAATTGTTTTAGTAAAGCCGGCCTTCTTGTCTGATATTTGAAAAGGCCAATATTCTATTATGTAAATCTCAATAGATAAGCAAACCCAGAAAGTAAATAGTTGAATAATAACTTCCGGCCCTGAAGCAAAGACAACTGGGTTTGTTTGTATTGTAAATGTTATTTCACTGTTCCGTCAGCTACCTTGCTAGGTAAGAATAGACCCAGATATTAAAATGGGCCCCTCTTCACACAGTGAGCTGTGGGTAGGACTTACTACAAAGCAGCCTTAATTTGGTAGAATTTGACCTGATACAGAAAATATTATCTTACTAACCTTGAAGAAGTGGGCTTTGAAGCCATCCATGTCCTGCTCATGAAACCAGTAACTTCTACTCTTGTCTCCCTAATGTCCCATGAATCTCTTGTACTGGGCTTCTTTTCCCTCTTTCTCCCCTGACTGTATAATCAGTCTCATTTGTGGAATTTCAGTTTGTGAAGGCCCCCCATCTCAGAAAGAGTTGTCTTTACAGCTTCCTTGAAAACCTTTGGACCTCAGTAAACCTGAAAACACAAATCATCAGATTAATGTTCCCTACTGTGTATGTTAGTTTAAGGACATGTTAAGCTTTGAAATATTGAAGCATCTAACAGCTTGACGGAGAAAGAGAGCTTATAGCAGAACAGGGTAATAATGACAGAATGTTAATTAAATTTTTCCTTGTAAAATTTTTATTTTCAGTCTGAATGATCCAATACAGCAGTATTACTAGCTAAAAGCAAGATATCTGTTCAGCTATGCTGGCTCCTCATTATTGATCCTTGACATTTAGTGCATGTGCATACTTACTCTGCTGTAAAACAAATCACTTGAAAACATTTATAAATAAAAATCATTCCTGTTAATTGCAAAACTCTCACGGTGATAAGTTCTGGTGTCATGGTTAGGTTTAGAAGCTGAATGAATTCATTAGGAACACAAATAACACCAATTCTGAGCATGTGAAGCCTCTCATTGACTCAGCTGAAGCTACCGAATCTAAAGTCATCAGGTTTGTAAAAAAGAAAAAAAAAAGCCCTTTACAGGAATACATGATGAAACTGAACAGCTTTTTAATCAAGTAGTAGTATTTTTAAAATGTGTAACATCTATAGAATTCCTGATTGTTTCTGGGAGTGTTATGGCTTTATTAATGCTTTACTATTTACTTATTGAATTTCCCCCCCAATTGTGTAGTTTCTGCATGAGCAAAAAAGAGGACCCTAGTTATTAAGTTTAGTGTCTAGGGATAAATTTTAAAGATTGTTTTAACATCTTATTTAGTGTGTGTGTGTGTGTGTGTGTGTGTGTGTGTGTGTGTGTGTGTGTATTTGTGAGTGTGCATGTCCCTGATGGCACATAGGTGGAGATCAGGGAGCACACTTATGGAGTCAGTTCTGCCTTCTGCCACATTGGTCCTGGAGACTGACTTTAGGTTGTCAGGCTTGGAGGCAAGTCGCAGCACCACGAAGCAGTCTCTCAAATCTAAGACAAAGTTTAGTGTCAAACCCCCTAATGCTTCATGTGTATAACATACATCAGATATCAGTAAAGAGTTTATTAGGTTAGCATAGTAGAAGTTTTAAAAGTGTTAGTGGTCCTGAAATGCAAACTCTTTAGGTTAGAGGTAAGTATGTTGAAGTCCCCAGAGGAAACTCATCTGAGGCTAACAGGTTGGCTCTCTTAGAGCTGAACCAGAATGCAGCGCATGGTGCTTCCCAGGTCAGTCTGCCTACTTCATGAAGAGGAAGGTCTCTGTAAAAGCCAACCCTGACCTTAATGAAACAGTCAGCAATCAGCGGCATCGAGAAATTTGTTTCTTGTGTTTGTTCTATGATTTTGTTGTTCTAAAATCTACTAATTGAGATTAGTAGAACAGAGGGAATAATAACAGAAGTATTTATAATGAGACCCAGTCATGATAATGAATGAAATCTCCAAACCTCCTGTGTGTGAGGCTCTGACTTAAGCACTTTATGGTTATTAACTCACCGACCTTCACAGTAATCTTAATTAGTAAACTGTTACCATTCTCTTTTCCTAATTGGGAAATTGAGGCCAGAAAAACATGTAGCTGGAATAAGCAGCTCTTTGCAAATCAGGCGATTCCACGTAAGAAGGGTTAAGAGCTTTGCTATGTTGAGAGATGCAAATAGTTACAGGCTTTTTGATGACAATGTATGTATATCATATGTATATGTTACATATATATAATATATACAATATCATATGTTAAATATAAAATTCTGTGATTTCCCTTCTGCTGTTAAGAAGGAAAGTCAGTAATTTTCAATGCCTCATCATAATGTGTACGCATAATTCTCAAAATCCTTACTATCAGTAGTAATCTCACCATGTATGCTACGAGGCAAGAACTTTGGCTGCATTTTCACCTGTGTCTGACTACTTTCACATAGTAAAAGCTGTCACCTTTTATTATTTTATTAGTTTTTTCTGTCTAACTATGTAACCTCACCTGTGAATCCCTCTGTGATTAGCTACTACCTCATATTGTCTATATTTTTATTTAGAGTTAAGTGTTGTGTGTTTCTTGATGGCTTTAGAAATGCATATTTATTTATTTATTTTACTTTAGTTTACTGAGTATGTTTGTGTAGAAGGATCTGTGTAGGTTAACGAGTAGCATATTGCCCATTTGCCTTGTGCATAAATCCATGTTACACCTTTAACTGGTCAAAGTCATACACAAGTTGTAGTATGAAGTATTTATAGTAGGTCTAAATAAAACTTAATGTTTTCCTAGGCTTGGAGAAACTGACCTTTTGGAGTGGGGTTCACTTTGATCCTGAATTAATGTCCTCTGGCTCCTTTTAATATTTTGTATAGACTTTAATAATAAAATGGTTGTAGAAATACTCTTAAGTATACAGGATCTGCAATGAAGAGTATGTTGGGTACATTGATAGCTTTTCTTTGTGTCTCCTAGTGAACATTAGTTAATAATCTGGCGATTTTGTTTTCTTTTTTCGTTATTTACAGACCCCCCTACTAAATATTAGTTTTTAGCTGCTGGGATGTGCTTTGCTGCTATGCTTATTAGCTTGCTTTCTCAGAGGACCAGATAAAATTTTCTACTGTTCCGATAAAATAAACATCTAATACTGTACAGCCCATGTTCATTACAAGTGTTGTATAAAAATTACTATGCTTAAACCACAGAAGAGTAAATTCTTGTGGCACAAATTTAAATCTCAATTATTGCCATTTCACAGGACAGTGCTCTCCTAGGATTCACTTCTTTCGTGCCTGCCCACTCTCTCTCCCTCTTTGTCTTTGTGTCTTTCTACCATTTTGTGTCTTCCTTCCTTGTAGAGTAATCAGAGAAATGAATTAAACTCATGGTAGTTTGATCTAATAATACTATTTCTATCTAGAGAATATATTGATCTCTAATGCTATCATGTGCTACAATGAAAGTAAATATTTTTTAATATCAATAAACTAGCTAAATAGCCAGTTTGAAGTTGATGTACTTACAAGCTCACATATTCCTCCTGGGGTAATTAGCTCTTCTTCATTTGCCTGAATGTTACATTTTTAGCACTAAAAGTCTAGTATTAAAAAACTGTTAGATTTGGTGCCAGGATGAATAGCCATTTATTCCTAAATATATTCATATCTTCATGGTTTTATCTTCAAGTTCATACATGAAGTAAGAAATGACCTAACGTACTTAAGCATATTTAACTGTTGAATTTAAATAATGTTAGACCAAAAGCTGGTCTAGGTAGATGGGAGAATGGATGAATAAACATGTAGGATGAGAGTTATGAAATATACTTCCAGCTCAATTAGGATGCATCACTTGCTCAAATCCTCGTTACCTTTAGGGCACAACACATCATTACAGTTTAGATCCCATATATCATGAGTGCTACTCAAAACTGAATATGAAATTGCTAACTTGACTTTTAATTCCCCAGATAGCATTCTCACCTCCTTTTATTTCATGAAATACAATATATTTATGCAAAAATTTGAACTATTCGAAGTGTACAGTTGTATAAATTGTTCCAAAATCAACATCAAAAGTACTCTCCTTACCCATGGATGGTGCCTGTGCTTCTTAACCATTACCCCCTTCTCATTACTTTAAACACCGACATGCTTGCCATCATTGTCTTTTGCAGTTTGTAGTAATAAATATGAATTTCATGTGCTTTCTTAGGCCTGCTCTGTTTCTGATTCAGGCTTGTTAATCCCTCCTTAGGCAACCTGATGGTCCTACAGTCCCAGGTGATAGCCATATTGTTGTTAAACTCAGAGTGTGGATACCTAATCAAGCAGAGCACACAGGGGCCCAGAACTCCTAAACTAAAGCCATCCTCCTGTCTCAGCTTCCCACATAGGTGGGATAGAGATGTACACCACCATGTCAGGCTGCCTCCCTTCTTTGATAATTAGTGCCTTTTGGGATTAACCATTTTATTGCATTGACCGTAATTTGCTTCGTTTTATTTCAGGTGTAGTCTATAATAGAGATATGCCACCTTTTTTCTGTGTTAAGCTGTCAGTGGACATTTGGTTGTTTCTAATTTGGGCTATTATAAATAATATTGCTTTCAATATTAGCATATAATTTCTATATTCTATGTAGTATTTGGGAACACAACTTCTGAATCTTGTGTGAATTGACAAGCAATTGCAAGTCCTAAGTGGTTGTATTGTTTTACAACCCCATCAATTATGTATAAGAATTAAAGTTGCTGTTCAATCCTTCTCACATTAGTCCTGGTCTGCCCTAGTTATTTTAATCCCTGTATGTAAGTGGTAACACCCTAATGTAATGTAATTTTACACTTTCTTAAGAACTTTTCCTTTCTGGGTGCTAACTCTTGTATAGTTTCTTTGTAAAAATTTCTATTTAAATTCTTTGCTCACTTAAAAAAGACTTATCTTCTCTTTCTAGTCTTCTTGTTTTAAAGTTGTTCCTTTATCATGTTCTAATTACACATCTTTATCGGCTATGTGTCTCATAAATATTTTCAGCTACTTAACTTTTAACTTTCTAACTAGTTTTCAGAGAAAGCAGTTTTTACCCTTGGGTGAAGCATGGTGCACCAGTTGCTCCATTTCCAGTTTAGGTTTTTGAAGTCCTATTGAAGAAATAGTTGGCTAACATGAACTAACGGTGATATTTCTTTCTAAGAGTTTTTCCAAAAATTTATAGTTCTAGATTTTGCATTTAAGCCTAAGATCATTTTGAGTTAATTTTTATACAGTCAAAAAAGGTGTCTGTGGTCCTTTCTCGGCATAAACTGTCTAAAGTACTGTGAAGATTATAATCTCTTTAGATAATTAGCCTGGCAATTTTATAAAACATAAATTAATATATATGTGTCTCTATTTCTGGGTTATATTTTGGTTCATTAATCTTTATATTACTATCACACTGCCTTTTAATTTATTTTTAAATTTCATATATGTGTACTGTGTTGACATCAATTCCTCCTCTTCGCTCCAATCTTTTCCATCACCGACACACCCTGCTCCTTTCATACTCATGGCCTTTTTTTTAATATGTATTATGTATTATTATGCAGTATAACAAATGAATATATAAATGTAACTTGATAGGTGTTGGGCATATACACTTGTATGTTTTAGGACTGACCACTTAGTATTAGATAATCAATTAGGGGGTATTTCCTTTGAGAAATTTAATTCTTCATCTCTCAGCAGTTTTTAATTGCTTTCAGCTAGGAATATGGCCCATGAGATTTCCCCAATGCCTGTTAGTATGCGAAGCAGGGTTACCCTCGTTCAGGTAGCCTTAAGCCATCTCTATTTTGAGCTTTCATGGGTTTACTTTCACTCTCGTATGTAGAAGACACACAATCGCTTCTGATGCTCTGGCTACTGCCCCTCTTTTTTGTTGTTCCCGGAGGGTTTTGTTGTGGATTTATCAGCTGGGGCTGGGCACCCTAGCCGTTGCTTTAAAGTACTTTTTGAAATCAGATAGTAAAAATTGTCCAGCTGTGTGTTTTCCAGAACTGTTTTGACTAATCTGGCCTTGTCCTCATCAGTGTCTCTGATAAACACAGACTCTAAGTTTCAGGTTGGGCTTGTACAGCTTTTTTTCCCCTTTTCTTATTGATCCAAGTTAATAAACATTGTCATTTTTCTCTATGCATATGGATTTTGGGGGGGCAAAAACTTTAATCATCGTGTTGATCTTTGGAGTAAAATGAAGTTAAAACAAGAGTTATAAAGAAACTCAGTTTTACCTTTCTTCATAAACATAGGTGGTAATTTTTTAATGAGACGTTAGCAAATCAAACCTACTACACTATTAAAATAATTGTGCATTTTAGCTGAATATAGGTTATTACAAAAATGCAAATTTTGTTGGGTGTTAAAATACTCAACATTTGCCCATAATTACTGAGCTGCAGTTGAAGAACCATGACCATCTGCAACCGCAGAACCAGCACCTAACCAAACTTAGCACCCCTTTCTGATAACGATATATTAGCAAACTGGAAGCATAAGGGATTTTTTACAAGCTCAATAAACAAAATCTTGATTAGGACTAGAGAGATAGATAGCTCAGTGGTTAAGAGCACTGACTGCTTTTTCAGAGGTCCTGAGCTTAATTCTCAGCAACTACATGGTGGTTCACAGCCATCTATAATCAGATCAGATGCTGTCTTCTGGTATGTCCGAAGACAGTGACAGTGTACTCACATATATAAAACAAGTAAATATTAAAAAAGAGAAATAGAAAAAGAGAGAGGTGATAAAAATCAGCAGTCAGCAGATACTCAAAGTCAACAAACTGAATACTTATGTTTTTTAGATTCAGATAAGGAAACATTGCATACTCTTGAACATTTCTGTGCAATATCTATTAGCTTCTGTGCAGTATTGTACTGGAGGCCCCACCCAATGCCCAGTATAGAAAATTTCTAGGGTATGTATATCCTACATTTTTATTCATACATTTATAAGAAATACTATTTCTAGTATACTTTGCCAAGCTGTGTAGCAAGTCATAGTCTTAGATAAATATCCTCCTTATTTCCCACTACTGTCTTTTCCAGGAAATTTTGACTTGGCAGACATCAACATGTCTCGTGGTACTTAACAGCTAATTCACAGGTAATGCAATAGAACAGGATACAAGGATTAGAACATCTAACGTAGACAGGTTACTTCATGCAGACAGTATGGTATGGTTACTTTATGGAATAGAGAAAGCACAAAACTGCTTCGAAACTAAAAGTGTTCATCTGCATAGTCGTATGCTTAAAGTCACCCGTGACTTTATCAATACACCTATTTCATGAAGACTAATTGCAGTTCAGAGCCATAAAATGAGTCACAGTATCAAAAAAGCATCCCATATATTGAAGTCATATTGAAACAAAAGTGTGGTTGGTGATTTAATTCAGTGGTGGGGCACTGGGTTCAGACTCCAGCACCACAAAAGCAGAAAAGTAATTTAATTTTGTTTCAAATAGATTTCACATTAATAATTAGTGATTCTTTTCTTTTCTAAATACCACATTCTAAGATCCTACCCAAATTTTTACTCTTTGAAGTTCTTCCAAAATAACCCCATTGGAAATTATTTCTATGTTTTAAATATCTTCTTAAAATTTCTCATTGGTTTTATGTAACCTAAGAAATTTTAGATTTTATTGTCCTCCAGATATAAATCCACGGATGAAAAAGATTTGAGGTATACAGTATTTTTTAGTAGTTTTTTTTTTTTTTAATAGTAGTATGACATTTAAAGAAAACTTGAGTGGAACGTACCGTTTCCATCTGTACGATGCTTACCTCCTCCACCACTCATATTTCCCTAATTATTAACTTATATTAACATAGTCATTCTCTAATTTGATACATTTATCTGAATTGGTAACAACAACCCTACAATCATAAGCTAAAATCCATAATTTTCTCTAAGTTTTCAAAAGTATATCATACACATCTCCCTTTACAGTGCCACACAGAGTTGATTACAATACAAATTCCCCGTCTCCATCAGTCTGTGTGCTGTTCTTTCCTTCTCATCATCTAACTATTGAGAACTAAGATAATGTCTTTCCTTTATCCACAGTTTTGCATTTTTTCATCTTTGTGGTATGGCCTTTTCAGGCTGTCATACTTTACCTGGCAGTATTAATGGCTTCTCTATGTTTTTCCACAACTCAATAGCACATTTGTAATTATTCCTTTACGTTTTCTATTTATTGCTGAGTAATTGTACCTAGGAATGTACCACAGTTTATCTGTTACCCATTGAAAGGCAGGCATCTGAAGAAAGCTGCTCTAAACATTCCTGCAAAGTTCATTTTACGGAATTGTAAATTGTGAAAATACCAAGGATCATGTCTGTTGTCTGTTGGCAAGAGTATGCCTGGTGTTGTAATTGACTGTGGAACTGACTTTAGACTGGCTGTGCCATATTGGAGTGCTTCATCATTTGCTGTTGACATGTGGATTTTAGTCACTTTGACAGGTGTGTGTGTGTGTGTGTGTGTGTGTGTGTGTGTGTGTGTGTGTGTGTTATATGTGTGTGTATATGTGTGTGTGGTGTGTGTATATGTGAGTGTGTATATGTGTGTGTGTTTACTGCTTAAATTTATTGTTATTTAATGACATGATGCTGATTGTTTTCTGTTTATTAGCCATCGGTATGTTTTCTTTGATGTAGAGATTCTTCAGACTTTGTTACTCATCTCTTAATCACTTTTTTCTTATTGCTGAGTTCTAACAATTTTTTTTTCATATTTGTTAGACAGGTATTTCATAAATATTTTATCTCAAAATATGATTTGTTTTTTCTTGTTCTTAATATGTTTTTTATAGAGCACATTCTTAAAATTATAATCAAGCTCATTTCATGTTTTTTTTTAAATGACTTTGCTATGAGTGTTTTATCTAGAACCTCATCATCTGACCCAAGCTCACATTCTGTATTATCTCTCAGAGCTTTATATTTTTTGTCTAAGCTAAGGTTTCCACTGCTACAAAGAAGAAACAACACAACCAAAGCAACTTTGGGGCGAGAGGGTTTATTTGGCTTATACTTCATGCATTGTTTATCGTCAAAGGAGACTGGGATAGGAAGTCAAACACGGCAGAACCCGGTGCAAGAGACATGGAGGGGTACTGCTTACTGACTTGCTCCTTACCCATTATTCAGTCTGATTTTTTTATAGAACCCAGAACCACCAGCCCAGGGATGGCACCACCTACAATAGGTTGGGCCCTCGACCATCAATCACTAATTAAGAAAATGCCATACCAGCTCACCTGGAGACCAAACTTACCAAGACAATTTTTCAGTTGAGGTTCCCTCCTGTCAGATGACATTAACTTGTGTTAAGAGACATAAACTCAGACATGATAGCTTTGTAAACTTTTTTTCTACAATTGTTTTTTTTTAAGTAGATTTCTAATAGTGCATGTGTCCTTTGTTGAAATTACTATTCTTACTGAATTGGATTGCCTTTGCTGCATTGCCATTGATTAGTGATTTTTATTTAGTTGTATTTCTGTGCTCCTTATGCCATTCTTTTTAGCTATTTGTCCCTTTTGAAGTACCCAAAGTTTTGTAGGTTCACAGTACTAACTGAATTCAGATAGTGCTTGCTTTGTTGGCTATTTTTGACCTTCTGTCCTCCCCACATGAACTCTAAAGTCACTGTTGATAGCCATAAAATACATTTCTGTGATAAGACTGCAGATAGTTAACAGATCAAATTTAGAAAAAATTTAGTTCTTGGTAGTCTTGAGTCTGCCTATCTGTGAACAAGGAATATATTTCCACTCATGTAGCTCTTTAATTTCTTTCATCTGATTTTTTTTTAGTTATTCTCATATAGATAATACAGATATTTTGAAGCTTTATATATCATTCATTTTCTTTCCCACCTCTATCCCTTTCTTTCTTCATCCTCCTTCTACCTTTTTGTTTGTTTCATGTACCGCCCCCAGCCCTGTTCTCCAGAGAAACAAAGACAATAAGATGTGTCAGTAAGATATGTTTGTTTGCTTATATAGACTTTGGAGAATAACACTGTATTGAACTTTTTCTTGTGTTTGGCTTATGGTTAGAGTAGAAAATTACAGAGTAATTTTTTGCTTTTTATTTTTATATTTAGTTTGGTGAAGTCCATAGAGCTTGTCTTTTTACAAATGAGAAATATCAACAGGGTTTACCAAACTGTTAGAGTTGATATTGATCATCCAAATGAAATAGTTTGCCAGGCTTTGTGTGGCTGTTGTACAGTTTTCTCTTTTCTGTACTATGTTCTTTGGAGTTTAGTCACTGTGAGCTGTGTATGCTTAAGGAATCGACAGTTTTCTTTTGGGAGGGCAGAATATCAACATAACAATTTAAATTCTGCCTGGGAAGTTTGCATGTTCTTTCCCATTAGTTTATATGCTGCATTAATGTTTAGACCTGTGAGCATTTATTTTATGGTCCAATAGTGATTACCTTTGATGCCTCAAATTTTTCCAACTTAGTGGCTAAGAGTGCTTTAGATTGATTTGATATCCCTTGACATTGATATTCTGTAGGATTTCTTTTCCTGCCTATCCCCCACTACTCCTTTCCCATAGCATTTGGTACTGAAAAATATTTTGTTCTCATCTTTTCTGTTCACTTGCTTTGTCCTCACATCAGCTAATCTTGCAAAGACTGAGTTCTTTTCAGAGAATGATTTTAGTACCTATCTGACAGCCTGGTACTAGATACAGTCACTGCTGCTGAGATGTGACTTAAGGACACCTTCATCTAACAGAACTAACAAAACTATGTATTGATTACTAACTCGAAGTCATACATATATGTGTAGGTCATACCACTTCCTACTCAATTCTGTCACCATGTGAATGGTTCTGATCATCTTTCCTTAGTTACCTCTAACCTCTTCAGCAATGCTAACCCTGGCTCCCTTTATACCATCAATTTACCAGATAGTATAGTGTATATGTGTGTTTTTGTGTGAGTATGTGAAAGTGTGTGAGTGTATGTGTGTATGAATATGTGAATGAGTGTTGAATTGTGTAAATGTGTGTGAGTATGTGTTCAGTGTGTATGTGTGTGTGTGAGTTTGTATATGTGTTCAGTGTGTGTATGTGTGTGAATATTTGAGTGTGTATGAGAGCAAATGTGTGTGACTTTATTTGTTCTCACTATCCATTTTTGCTTGACAATGTAGTAAATAAAGTTGAAGATGTCAGCTCAGGGCATTCAGAAAATTCCACTAGATCCCTCCCCTTTCATGAAAAGAAAGGTCATGAAGCACTTAGGTACCCTTTCCCTCCAGAAGGGAGAGGCTTAATTATATTCCTCAGACCAGGGGTGAACTGAACATCAGCCACATGCAGGTGGGGGAGGCCCAGAGCATGGAGACACATTCCACAACCATTGGCTACTTAGACATGAGGGTCATTGCCACCTCATTCCTTCAAGACCAATCAGTTTAAAAGTCACACTGTTCTGCTATTCACACTGTGCCTAATGGCTGCTGTTCTGAAAGCTGTATAAATACTCACCTCACGAGCTGCATTGGGTTGCCACTTCTCCTTCAAGGGTAGGACGACCCCAACATGTTGGAACAATAAATTCCTCTTGCTTTTTGGATCTATTCCTGGCTGTGTGTGGTTCACTCGGGGTCCCCAGTAAGCTAAGGCTCACCAGAGTCTTACAAAATATTCAGAAACAATCATCTCTACTCATATTAGAAAGCAAATACATTTCTATCATCTTCAATATTCAAGCAGGCCAGTCCCACTCCCTGGGATTTTCTGGGCTGGAGCATCAGCAACAGTAAGTAACTCATGAGATGTCCTTAGAAACTACAATGCCGTTTCAGTAGACTCAGAATTGGTATTGCCTGTAATTTCTTCAGAGAAACCCTTTCACTGTGCACTTTTCACACAAAAGAAGGACAACTTGAAAAAATATTTTAATGCAACTAAGTACTTGGGAAAATAGAAAAATGTAATGAGAGAAAAAACAATGAAATTTCGATCAGATTGTGCTCCCCCTTCTCATTATTTTCTTTCATTTTAGAAGGTGGAGAGAACATAGAAAGAGACTGATAGAGGGTAATTAACCTCCAGGATCTAATTTTGCATTGGTGATCAGATGCAGTAAATCCAGTCCTGAACCCTCCTCCTCCTCCTCCTCCTCCTCCTCCTCCTCCTCCTCCTCCTCCTCCTCCTCCTCCTCCTCCTCCTCCTCCTC